>JALPQD010000172.1:3828022-3987688 GCA_023101885.1 Typhlomys cinereus | reverse complement strand
AAAAATGATGAGGTAAGGAATGAATTACAAATCCAGGCAACCCTGAGCTACATGGGTGAGACCCTGAGAAAAAAGAAAGAGAAAGAAAGAAAAGAAGAAAGAAAGAAAGAAAAAGAAAGAAAGAAGAAAGAAAGAAAGAAAGAAGAAGAAAGAAAGAAAAAAGAAGGAAAGAAAGAAAAGAAAGAAGAGAGAAGAGAGGAAAAGAAGAGAAGAGAGAAAGAGGAAAGAAAAGAGGAAGAGGGAGAAGAGAGGAGAGAGGAAGAGAGGAAGAAAGAAAGAGGAAGAAAGGGAGGAAGAAAGGAGAAGGGAGGAAGGAAGAAAAGGAGAACGGGAGGAAGGAAGAAGAAGAAAGGGAGGGAGGAAGAAGAAGAAAGAAGGGAGGAAGGAAGAAAGAAAGCGAGGAAGGAAGAAAGAAAGAAAGGGGAAGGAAGAAAGAAAGGGAGGGAGGAAGAAAGAAAGGGAGGAAGGAAGAGAAAGAAAAAGTGAAATAGAAAGAGAGGGAAAACGATAGAAGGAAGGGCAGCAAAGGGAAAAAAGGTTTGTCCTGAATGATTACCCTTTTCTCAAAACTTAGAATTGAATAATTCATTACATTTCTTAGTGGTTAAGTGCTAAACTGTTCTCCTTGTAACAAATGTCATGTCTTACCTAGAAAGATACCCCAAAGGCAATGCCAACCATTAATGACAAGGAGGGCTAGTACACTTGATATGCAAATAAGAAAAACAGGTGCATCTGGATCATTCTTAGGTGCATTCCGAATAGTACTTACTTTCCACAAGACTAAAGTGTTTCTCCTCTCACTCTCACATATTCTAAACTGTCTCAAAAATTGGTCATAGTTTTGATATGTCAGTCTCTTTATCACATTTAAAGTATTGGAGGTATAGTCACATTAAAAAACTATGTCAGGGTTGGAGAGATAGCTCAAGGTTAAGACTGCCTTGCAAGCATAAAGTCATGAGTTTGGATCCCAGGTGCCACATAAAACGCTGGGTAGAACCAGTAGTGGCCTGCACTTCCAGCCCTGGTGGGTGGAGCCTGGGAAATCCAAGAGTGAAGCAAGGAGGGTAGAGCATTCCAGAATGACTCCAGAAGTCATCCTTGGTCCTCCACAGGGACACACAGTGACCTCTGATACATACATATGTACACACACACACACACACACACACACACACACACACATACACACACACACAAAGAAGGAAGTTTTAGAAAAATAACAATTATTTCAGAAGACCAATTTTTAAAAAAAAATTTTTCTCAAAACGAACGAAATTGCCTATCCTGTTACAATCGTATAAGATTTTGCACCAAGAAAAAGCTTCTAGCATTCTCTAATTCAAGGGTTTGTTGGTGTAGCTCAGTGGTAGAGTGCCAGCCTAACACATGGAGTCCTGAGTTCCATCCCCAGAACTGAAGCAAGTAAAATCCAAACACTATCCTGACACATTTTTCTCAAATCTGAAGTCAACAACTAATGGCAAATATGTGCCAAGTGGCTCACCCTTTCTCAGCCCATAGAGATGTGAGATTTTTTCAAAGCTCCCTCCTCTTGGAGTACTTCCCCTTGCTCTGAGCTAGCCTTTCTCACAAGCTGCTCTCCTTTGGTAGATTTGCAGTACAGCCTTGTTTAACTCATAGAGTCTGTAAAAGACTGCCTGTTGAATTCTAAGATGTCTCAGAGGTAGAAGGGGCACCAAATAAAACCTCAGCCCCCCTGGGACTTACAGTCTGTGGGAGAAGACAGGAAATCAACTGCCAAATAGTCCATTTTATAATGCCAGGGGCCTGCTGTGGGCATGGTAGAGACAGACTAATCCCTGAGCTCATGGCAAGCAGGAGAGCCAAATCCATGGGCCCCAAGTTCAGTGAGAGACCATGTCTAATAATAAGATGTCTAATAATCAATAATGACAATTATTATAATAATAGATAGTAATTGAAAAGACATCTGATGTCACGCTCAGGCATACATGTGTACACATCCCATAAAAATAAAAAGCCAAAAATTGGTTGAATGTAGCTCAGAAACACTTATCTAGCATATGTAATACCCTGGAGTTGATCCCAGCACTAAAAGAAAGGGGGGGGGGGAATGGAAGGGAGGTTAAGCTATAGCACCTCTTAAGGTGGGAGTAGGGAGAGCCTACTGAGAAGGCGACCTAAAGACAAAGTCCCCTGTGAGTTAGGGGATGAACCCAGGGTTCTGCAGCTAAACACCTGGTGGGGAGGTACATCAAGGTCAGCATGGCCCAGGAGGGGAGAGAGGTGGGAAGCAGGCCTGAGGGGCAGCCAGGAGCCAACTTCGAAGGGTTGAGGTCAGGAAGGAGCATGATGTCAAGATTTTCCCCTCTCAGATCGTCCCTCTGCATTTGCTTGCTGGTGAAAGTCTATGTAAAGTGCGGCAACCTGTAACTACCTCCAGCATGCTGGGAAGAGGCTTGGACTTGTCCAGAGTCAGTCTTCCTTCTGGAAGCCATATCCCTGTTCCTAACATCCGAGACCTCTCATTTCGGAACCCAGGTATTGAGTTAGCTGTTCCTCTGCACTCCGAAACCTGCCTTTCTCTCCCACTCCCACCCTGCTGCTGCCTCCACTGACTTCTTGAAGCTTTAGGAAGCATCACCCCCCCCCAAACCAAGTGGAGGCGTTCTCATAGCAAGGTCTTCAGTGTACATGCTACCACCTGGCTCAACTTAGACATACTGCACTCCCCAAATCCCAGACCTATCTGGATGGTTTAAAGGGATTCAGTTTGAAGTATCAATCTATTAAACTGTATTTTATACTTCTTTCACATTGCTGCTGTACTCACGAAAGGATTTTGGAGCTGGTGGGATGGTGAATGCCTGAAATCCCACCAGTCAAGAGGCCAAGGCAGGAAATCGCCAGCTTGAGACTGGTATGCAGTATATAGCAAGATCCTATCGCAAGTAAAATAAAATAAAATATTTTTTTCAAAGAGGTTTTGGCCTTTAGTATAACACTTAACAAATAAAGCATTCCACTTATTATTTTTTAAAATTTGTGTGTGTTGGGGCTGAAGAGGTGGCTCAGGGGTTAAGTCTCTGCCTTGCAGGTGGAAGGTCCTGAGTTTGGAACATAAACCCCACGTATAGACGCAGGGCCGAAGCCGGGGCGGTCTGCGTTTCTGGTCCTGGTAGGGCGGATCCTGTGAATCCCCAGGCAGAGTAAACAAGGAGGAGATGGAGGCGGTCCATGGTGGTTCCCGAATTCGCCTGTGGTTCTACACACACACACACACACACACACACACACACACACACACACACACAATTGAATAAATAATAAATTTTTTAAAAATCTTTAAAAAAAATGTGTGTGTGTGTGTGGTGGGTGTGTCAGAGAGCAATCTGTGTACCTGTGGAGATGCAAGGGTATCTTCCAGAATCATCATGGATTACTCTACCTCCTTTTGGCTTCATTTTGGGAATTCCCAGGCTCCGTCTTCCAGAGCCGGAAGTGCGGGCCTCCAACATTTCCATCTGTCATTTTTTTAACATGGGATCTGGGATTCGAACTCAAGTCTTTCTCTTTGCAGAGGCAGAGTCTTAACCCCGAGCCATCTCTCCAGCCCACATCTCATTTTTGTACCAGCAATAGAATTCCTCAGCACAACGCATAACACCACTGGATTGAGTACAGTTAGAAATGGAGTCCTAGTGCAAGACGGACCTTGAAGCTGGAATGAGCCAGCACTTTCAAGAGGTGACATTCAACCAGCTGAGAACCACTCTTCTTATACCATGGTCTCGCCTATATCTCTTCAGCTATTCACAAATACCCTGTAAATAATTTTTCTCTGTATTTTACTGGGATTTTTAGGTACTGCCTTGATCTCCAGGCAACCACACTGTTGAAAAGTGAAATTCAGTTTTACCTGAATGATTTTGGGCACTGACTACTCTTTTACTAACTCTGGATTGATCCACCCGTCCCAGAGAGTTCCACCTATCATCAGCCACTGGTCACACCTAGAAGTCATTTTTTAATTTCTAGTGTGTAATACAGGTTTGTTTTCCTAAATGTATTATGCATGGTTTTGCAAACTCAAGAGTCAGTTCTGATCATATGAATCACATGCTCAGGATGCTGTGGTCGAAGGTGCAGATCATTCTCTCCACAAGTCAAGTACTTTCTAAATGACACAAAAATACTTTTACTCTAGACTTTGTCTTTGCTGAGGGTCTTGATTTGAATATGAGTTGTCCCCCACAGGCTCCTATGTTTGAATTCTTAGTTGACGTTAACGTTTGGAAAGGTTTGGCACCTTTACTAGGTAGAACCTTGTTGGTGGTGAGCGCTGAGGTTGGGAGCCCCACCCTGCTTCCTCTATCTTCTATCAGTCTATTCTTGCAGTTTTCCCCTTACTCTCTCTGAGTCCAAGATAGCGTCAGTGGTCTGAGTTATATCCAACTTCTGCTGCCTGCCATGCCTTTTCCACGGTGATGAACTGCATTTCCCCTCTGGAACCATATGCCAAACAAAACTTTCCTTTTCTCCCTTAGGTTGTATATGAGTATTGTCTCATAGCAATAGGGTTTTCTCTCCATTTCTTTAACTGCCTTAGAGACAACCATCTAAGTTTACTGTAACTAAATTCATTAGAAAAGCTAGCAAGTCCAATATCTAGCACATGCTGTCCTTTTGGCAGAAATTCCTTAACCTTCAGTCTTCAGATTCATAAATACTCTTTTCATGAACAGTCCTTTTTTCATGGTGTGTATGAAGACAATCAAAAGCAGTTTTCAGCTGGATTATTTCTATATTGGCTCTGTACTGTTTTCAAATCATCAGTTTTGTTCTGCATCGAATGGAATTGCAAACTCCCAAAGAACAGAGATGTGTTTATTTCACCTCTGGCTCTATCCCAGAATCAACCGCAATACCTGTATGCAAACGAGGAATGTAAGGGTGATGCATGCATGCAAGCACAAAATCTGTGATTCATAAAGCAATCTTAGTTATTCCGGGGATCAAATGCAGATGTGACTAATGCTTCCTGGGAAGGAATTTGGGGTATGCAGTTAGAATCACCATCTATATTAGTCACTTTCCATCAACAAATACATTAGATCAACCAGGTCACTAAGAGAAAAGATTCATTGTCTCGTGGGTTCATCACTGCTGGGGCTCATCCCACTGGGCTCAGGCCAGGAAAACATGTGGTGGGGGAGGGCTGCTCATGTGTCGACAGACCAGAAACACAGCAAAAGGGAAAAGCTGATATCCCAAGAACCCTTTCAAGGACATGCCCCAAACCTATCTTCCTCCCACCAGGGCCGAAGTCTTCAAGGTTCTGCCACATCCCTATGGGGCCATGGACTGAAAGGTTAGCCCTTAACCTTGGCCTTTAAGGGACTCCCAAGATCTAAGGTGCTTAGAAGTAGTCTTGATCAGCAGTTTTCAAACATTTCGGTCTCGTGACCTCCTTACAGTGTTAAAAACTGTTGAGAACTCCCAAATGCTTCTGTTTCTATAAGAGATAGCTGTCAATACTTACAACAGAAAGTAAAGAAAAAATTAGAGGCTGTAAAATGGCTCAGCTAATGAAGGTGTTTCCCTAGAAGTCCACGGGGTAGGAAAAAAAGAGCTGATTTCTGAAAGCTGTCCTCCTGCCTTCACCTGCATCCTTTCTTTCTGTCCCTCCCTCCTTCCCTCTTTCTCAAATAAATTTAAATAAAGCAAAGCAAAATTAAACATGTACAATTGTAATCATCTTTCTTTTTGCTGCTCGAAGACATTACTTAAGGGAGGAAGGGGGATTTATTTGGCTTACAGTTTCAGAAAGGAGATTCATAGTCTGTTAGGGTGGGAAAAAGGCATGGTGGAGGCTCGGGCACAGCCGACGCCAGGGAGGCGGAGAGAGCGAGACACTGTAGAAATAGGACAGGCCACAAGTCTCCAGGCCTGTCCCTTGTGACATTGTGACATGTCTTCCTCCAGCCAGGTTCCACTTCCCGAGGATGCTGTGACCTTCTCAAATCTTACCATCAGGTAAGGCGCAGAACACATGAGCCTGCTGGGAACAATTCACAATGAAACCATGATGTACTCATTTATTTAGATTAACGACAACAAAATTCTACATCAACAAAGTTAATATTTGGAGGGTTATATTTATACTTTTTGAAAATACATTTTCTAAAAAAAAAAAAAAGTGAGTTATCAGGGCGACATTGTCTTACACGTTCAAGCCTCTAAACGCTTGGCTTAGCTTGATAGAAACCCAGTAGATTTTTCATCTCTTTACGTATTTGATCTGTGCTGATATCACATGACATGTATCTTCTAGGAAATTCCACTGTGCCCTCATGAGACTGCAGTAGGCAAACAATGTCTTAGAATTATCCTACAAACAGTTCTCCCCTCACTCCCGCCCCCATAGGGAGCACTGAGTTTATTCCCGGCCTAGAAGAAGGTGGCCGGCTTCTTGGTAGTGCAGTGCTGTGCCGGACCCCAGCACGTGGTGCGGCAGCGGGAACTTGATCTTGGAGTCTTGGGACTGCTTGACCAGCGGCCCTCGCTGGCGGGATTCTTCTCCATCTACCCGATCTGGATGGCGACGTCGCCGCCCATGCCACGGTAGCACTGCGTGACAGCGCCCGCCGTGGTCGGGAAAACAGTTTCTATCTGTGGACTTCCTGAAATGGTTCAGAACACTCCAGGAGTCTGCGCTGTTTTAATGAAAGCCATTTAGGACTGAGAAGATAGCTCAGTGAGTGCACCCACTTAGCAAGTAGGAGGACCTGAGTTTGGATTCCCAGAACCCACTTAAAGCCAGACGCAGTAGCTCATATCTGGAATTCCAGAGTTCCTGCCGAAAAGTGGAAGAGGGAGGGCTGGAGAGATGGCTCAGGGGCTAAAATTCTGTCTATCAAGCAGAAGATCCTGAGTTCAGATCCCAAGCTCCCCCCCCATAAAAAAAAAAAAAAAGCCAGGTGGAAACGGGATTGGTGGGTGGAGCCTGGGAGATCCCAGAGCAAAGCAAGGAGGAGATAGAAGCAATCCAGGATGATTCCCGAAATCACCCTTGCTCCTCCACAGGGACACACAGTGTCCTCTGATACGCACACACACAAACACACACACACAATTAATTAAATTAAAATTAATTAATTAAAAGTGAAAGAAGGAGATAGGAGACTTCCCAGATCCCCAGAAGCTTGGCCATCCAATCTAGTGTATGGAGCAATGAGCAAGAGACTTGTCTCAAGCAAGTGAAAAACAAGAACTGACAGCTGAGCTCCTCGTCTGACCCACACACATCATGGCATGTGCACACTGCACTCACACACATGAACACACATACACACAAATAATAACCACTAACGTCTAACTAAGTCACCCACATACAATGTAGAGAAAGGCCAGAGGACAACCTGCTAAAGTCAGCTCTCTCCTTCTACCATTGAGTTATCTTACTGGTCTCAGTTTTCTCTATTTTGAGACAGGTTCTCTTGTAGCACAGACTGATCAAAACTTACTTTGCAGCCAAGAATAAACATGAGTGTTGATCCTCCTACCTTTTCCTCCCAAACGCTGGGTTTACAGGTGTGCACCACCAGGCCCAGTTTATTTTATCTCCAGTATCAGAAGGTTCGGAGCTAAGTATAGCAATCAGTTCAGGCCTGTGGGCTGTGGATCTGCTCATCAGCACAGCTTTGCTACTTGCCTCTGTGTCTTTCTCAGCACCAATAGCTCTTGGTCACGCTTTGCTGTTCTTATTAGATGTCATTTCAACTGATGAGAAGTAGATGGGTGTTTATAAACACAAGTGTCTCAAATGGGACCTATTACCACCCCATCAGGGATGGGGGAGGGGCTCGTGGAGTTCTGTCCTCCCAAGGGCGTTATGGGCAATTGAGAGTTGCTGGGGAAGGGGGTCACTGTCTTCAGTGACATAGCCACTGGTGATAGAGAATAGCTCCACGCCTCTGTGCTCACATGGATAGCACTGGTTAAATTCAGGGATCACAACACAAACAAAAACGTACTTGAAATGTACTTGATGGGAGGAATGGGAGGAAGTGCTATTGGTAGAGGATGAGAAGAGTGGGGGGTGAGTACGGCCAAAATGCATTGCATTCCTGTTGAGGAAATTGTTGAAGAATGAATTAAAATATACATGCAGGGCTGGAGACATGGCTCAGGGGTTAAGACTCTGATTCAAAAGCAAGTCTGACACACACAGACACACAGAGAGACACACACAATAAATACATTAGAAAAACGTGTGTGTGTGTGTGTGTGTAGATTCCAATGTACATTCATTCATATATCAACCATACATGCTTAAAATTAAGCTTTCATTTCATTTTACTGTATCTGTATACCTCACCAGGATGGAACTAACATGAGCATCTGAAAGTTACTCCGTAATGGATCTCAGTGGGCTTTTTTGAGAAGAGTCTTCCGGTGGAGGATCAGACAGCCTTGGAATGTCAGCGGTTTTCCTACCTTCGCTGTGATTTCAGTTGTGAGCCATCATCCCCAGAGAGGTGGGCTTAAGGTAAGATGGGGTGACTTGCAAGAAAACAGCTATTTCAGAAGATTCAGCTGAAAGTGAAGCTCACTCAGTAGAGCGACTGCCTGGAACAAAGGAAGCCCCTGGATTTGACCTCCGACACCCCATTAACTGGGCATGGTGGTGCATGCTGGTAATCCTGGCATTCCAAGGTGAAGGCAGGATGATCAAGAGCTGAAAGTCACCTTTGGCTACATAGCAAGGTAGAGGGCAGGACGATATGAGACCCCATTCCCCATCTCAAAAAGAAATCCAGTCCCACAACAGATAATTAGTCACCGATGAATTAGGCAAATAATCTAGAAATTATGATACTTGCTTCTTTGGGTCAGACTCCTTTTTTCTTAATCAATTAGTAATTTGATTAGAATCTGTAATAGTCACCTGTCTAAAATGAAATAGCATTTCGTGTTTCCTTCCAGAAGAATGGTTATTTCCAATAAACTCTAGTAGGCCTGCCTCGAGTACTGGGTCCCATACACACTAGAGGAGGTCAGGCTGTGCGTCTGACGTAGGTGGAAGATCGAGTTCTCTGGAAGTCTTGTATTGCTCTGTCGCCTTAAGTTCATATCTTAGGCAGATGAGATGGAAACAAGGTCTTTGCTGGGCGATCAAGAGAGGAGAGTTTTCTGAGCAGAGAAGAAAGCTGGAAAGATGCTGACTAACATGAATGTTCCAGGGCAACGAAGCCATCTGCCCAGGGGCTTCCTGAGACACTGCTTCGTCTTCATGTTTCTCTTTGCACTTAGGTCAACTCAAGTGATTAACTTGCACCCAAAAATTTTGGGGTTTGTTGGTTGGTTTTGTCTTGGATTTCTCTTTTCTTTTCTTTTTGATACAATCTCACATGTAGTTCAGTCTGACCATAAACTCATGAGCCTCCTGCCTCAGCTGGCCAAGTACTGAAATTATAGACCTGTGCAATCCTGCCCAGCCAGCAAAAACATCTTAACTAAGATAGAGAATGTCATAGTTAGGCACAGGTGTCAATTTGACAGTTGAGGGTTTGAGCTCTGGGCACATTTGTAGAGAATTAGTGGTTGAGTTAAGCCCAGAGCAAATCTACAAGAGATTGTCTAGCTGATGGGGAAGGCCCAGCCTATGGTGGGTGGAACTAGGCCCTAGAATAAAATACTGAAGGCTGGTTGAAAAAGTTGGTATCCTTGTGTACACTTGGCCAGACATGCTGGTCTGGGAAGTAAGGATTGTCCCGCTCTCAGCCATTACATAGAGATGGTGTGGCCAGTAATCTTGACCCTGGTGTTGGTGTGAGCTCTCGGGTCAAGCTGGATTGAGAAGCGTAAGAGACAATAAACCCCTTGTTCCCTTAAGTCATTTGATGGTGGTTTTATTAGCAATCATGCAGACTGCTACAGAGACATGGCCAAAAACAAACATTAGTTTGTTTCCCAAGCATTGAAGGCTGAGTTTAGGGACTTGTGCGTGCATGTTCAACTATATCCCTTGTCTCCTTTTTGACTTTTAATTTTGAAGCAGTCTTACTAAGGTTTCCAGACTGGCCTTAAACTCCCTCTACAGGCCTTGAATTTGCAATCCTCTTGACTGAGCTTCCAAATGGCCAGGGTGGTTTATAGCCTGGGCAACCAGGTTTGATTAGGGATGTTTCCTTGACAACTAGTCCCTTGCAGGATCCCGGAGAGCACTGCAGGACCCAAAACACTCTCGGAAGGCGTCTACCAGGCAAAAAACATCTTTCCATCCAAAGCCAACCAGATTAGGAAATGGCATTTCCTCCAGCTTCCTGTCCCCGGAGGGCACATGTTCAGTTCTCAGCAGTTAGCAACCGGCTCTGTGCATTAGTATCTGCTGAGGACGCACGCCCAGGGACTAGAGTGGCAGAGGTCCCCCAGGTGCCAGCGGAGACTGATAATTCAGCTTCTGAAGATCATCTGCCTCTGCTCCATGCAGCTCAGCATTCTTGGGAGCGGTGAGCCGGGATGACGACGCAGGCACCTCATTTTTTTAAGAGTGCCACTTTTCAGCAGCTGGAAACAATAAACAGAGTAGGAGAGGAAGACGTTGGAGGAGTGATTCTTCCTTAACTGTTTTCAGAGGTGAAAAGACGGTGGGCGTAACAGCTGTGACACCGCTCCGGCGGCTAAGGGACAGGAGATTCTTAATGTCCCTTCCTGGGCCTAGGTTTTTACAGCTGCAACATGAGAAGACAGAACACCATGGTCTTCCATATCCTTTTCATCTTCAGCGTTCTACAGCCTTCGGAGCTGGAAAGATTTACACAGAACTACGTCTTGCTTTTATTACTCATCGTTCATCATCTTCCAACTGCGCCAGCAGCAGCCAGAGTGTGCGGAAGTAAGTGGTTCTCGCTCCCTGGGCTAATTGAAGAGGCGCTGAAAGCCCTCACTGCTTTGCCACAGTCAGGCCTGGAATTCCCTAGCCCACCCCCAGACCTGGACTATGGGTAGTGTCTGTACATGTGCTTGAGTTCGTTAGGCAAATAAATAATTACATGTTCCATTTTTACAGAGTCTCTTAGCCTCTGGTTCCGAGATTGACACTAGGAATGACATGCGCCAGGAAAGGTGTGGAACGCAGGGCCTTGCAATAGCAGATGGGTCTGAGTTAGGTAAACAGGTAAGCTGGGTAGCTGCCAGCAGGTGAGTTGCAAGGGCCAGATGCAAAAGCAGCTTTGAGCCCACTGCAGCTGCTGAGGGAAAGACTGGTCAGCACCATGTCCCACCCTAAGCTTTGCTTCATTTGGTCAGGTTTTTGGGGGGTGCCTAACAGGAAGAGAGTCTCTGGCTCCCTTCCAGGGTTCTATCCTTACTAAGGCACCATCCCCCAAATTCAAGTGCCAGAAGTCAATCCCCATGTAGCAGTGTTGGAGTGGGACTTCAGGAGAAGGGATTGGTCACGAGGGCCAAGTCCCTGCAAAGGAGAGTGTCCTGCTGGTGAAAGTGAGAATCCAGAGAGCAGCTGCTCCGAGCAAGCCCGGCCCTCGCGCTTTCTCTTGCACAGACTTGTTTGCTAGCCCTTTTGCCTTCTGCTGTGGTATGACACAGCACCGAGCTCCTCTTGGGATACCACGCCTGTGTCCCTGATCCCAGCCTCTAGAACTACAAACTGAAGAAACTTCTCTATATACTTGATGGTGTTCTGTTACCGCAATGGAAATGATCCAAGACACTCCTGGCACAAGAAAAGCCTGACCTTAGGCCCCAGAAAACGAATTCCTGAGACAGCCAGACCCTCACCTCTGCCATCGAAGCCATCCCAACACATAGATTAGGGAAGGGTTAGAGATGCGGTTGGGTGGCAGAGCACTAGCATGGAGAGACACTAGGCTTTACCTTCAGCACTACCAACAAAAACAAAAACAAAACAAAAAACTAGGGGGTGCTGGCCCCCTGGAGAAAGTGGCTCAGTTTTGTAAAGCATACACAGCCAAGACCACTGAGTCCCCTTCTGCTGTTGGAATGCCAATGGGAGCCCCAATCTATCTTCACTTGGTCAGGAGTGTAAGGAGCCACAGACAGGCCTCCTGCACCACCCAAATAAGGCTTGGCTAATCAAAGTGTAATAGGACATCCTTTCTGATAACGTCAGTCCTTCACCTATAGAAACAGAGAGATATTGAGGTATTCACAGTGAGCGAGAACTTCAGCACTCCTGGGAGGTAAATACTAAGTTTAGAAAAAATACACCACACCTGACATGGTGGCTCACATCTGTATTCCCAGCATACGGGAAGATTACAAGCTAAGGTTAGCACATCAGCCAGGGCTGCACAGTAACACTGAGAGGGAGGGAGGGAGGGAAGGAGGGAGGGAGGGAGGGAGAGAGGGAAGGAGGGAGAGAGGGAGAGAGAGAGAGAGCATACGATGGCAGGTAGCGTCCTGTGGGGTTATTCCACACACCACTTCTTAAATACCAGTTTCCTCTGTATTCTGTCAGAACATGTAGATATCAACATGAGATCAGCTTTCTTACTGACTTTCTTAGCAGGCAAGACCTGTCAAATCTTCATCTAATTTTTTAGGGAAAAAAAATAAATTTTGTGGGTTCTCTATAGAATCTTTTGAAAGAAACTATTAGAATAGCACTACCAGGTGTTTTACACCTGCTGGAGAGAAAGAGAAAAAAAAAAGCCACTCCCATTGGAGCTTAAATGATCCATTGTCAAATTATCTCCCAGGCATCCAACTCCCTCATCTTGAAAAATAACCTAGGGGCCAGAAAACTGTTTGCCTCAGGACTTCTTTCAGAATCCAGCAGATTAGATATCCCAGTAAACCTTCAAATTTAGCTAGCCTTGACTTGCCCTTTCCTCATTGTTGTGTATTTCCTTTGTAGAGAAATGAGAATTTGGGGAATTTTCCTTTGTAGAGAAATGAGAATTTGGGGAATTTTAAAAATCCTAGAAAACTAAGCCTGGTAGATACACCTGTAACCCCAGCTCCTTGGAGGCAGAGGCAGAGGCAGGAGGATCTCTGTGAGTTTGAGGCTAACCTAATTTACATATGGAGCTCTTTCCTACCAGCTAGGACAGCAGAGTGAGATTCTGTATTTAGAAAAAAAAAAAATCCTGTTGCACAATTCAATAATTTTGTACAGGATACTAGCCTAGGGCCCAGGGAATTTCCTGACAAGCCCCAAGGAGATGTAAGCACCAATAGTTCGAGTCCCTGCTCTTCAGTAGGAATTCTGACTCCTGCTAATGAAAGACTGCAGTAATACCTGCAGGGTTACAGAGGCAGCTGAGCTATGTCCATTGTGAAATACAAGTCTGGGAGAACTCTTACCTACTGCAAATATGCTCCATTTCTTCAACAAGGTGCCAGCGAGGTCTGTGTACAGCTGAATCATGTAGCCACAAGCCTCCTGAATACTAAGCCATAGCAGGAGTTTTAGAGTCAAGTTCGAGTCCCAGTTACCCAGAAAGAGCTGCGAGGTCATGGTCAAGTCCCCTTAACCTACCCACATCTTAAATCTGTTCATGCCTAAAATGGGAATAAATAAACACACAGCAGTCATAAAGACTGAATGCCAAACCTGGCAATGCTGTTTACACGGTGCCTGACATGCAAGTTACCATTTACTGCTTGTCAGGACTGGTAAGGGGGAAGCAGGCGCTGAGCATTCAGTTCAAGAGCCTTCCAAACACCTGGGGTGGGACGCTAGATCCAGTGCAGACCTGGACCATCTGAGATCCTGATCTGAGATCCTGATTTCAGGAATACCGCCCACTTCTGGGCCTTGGGTTTGCCTGTTTTCTTCTTAATCTTCACCAAGGCCTCCTGACCTTTACTCGCAGCGTCCCTGCGCGAGCCAAACGCGAGACTCGGTCGCGGAGAGAGCTTCCCTTACTTGCTCTCTTGCCTTTCAGTCCCTTTTTGCGCCCTCACTTCCCGTCTAAAATTAAACGTATCATCGCCCTTGCTAGGTGTGTTAAATCTCACAGCAGGATCAGCGCTGGTGCGAGATGCCTGCGTGTTGCCCGCGGGGCTTGAAACTGGAGCCACAGGTCCCGCGGAGCACGTGGACTTCCCACGCGTGAACGCCACAGGCAGATGGCTAGCCCGGGCCTGGAGGACCGCCCCGAAGCTACCATAAACTTTTCTTGATAGGAATTCCTGAACAACAGTCTTGGAACCGCGTACTGCCCCGGAGTGTGGTGTGTGTGTGTGTGTGTGTGTGTGTGTGTGTGTGTGTGTGTGTGAACCAGGGGGCCAGAGACATCGAGATAAGGGGAAAGAAAGGAAAGCAGGGAAGGGAGAGAAATGGGGAGGAGGGAGAAAAAGGAGAATGGGAGAAAGGGGGAGGATAGAAAAGAAACAAATGGGAAGGAGGAGAGGAAGAAGGGAGGAGGGGAGGAAGACAAATGGGGAGGAAGGGGAGAGGGAGAAGAAGATTGGGAAGAAATAGAAGAGGGGTGGAATGGAGAGTAGGGGAAGGGAAGGGGAAGAGAAAAGGGAATGAGGGAGGGATGAGGAGAGCGCAGAAAGGATGGGTGGAGAGAAGAGGTAGGAAGAAGGTAGTGATGGGGGCGGGAAGGAGGCGGCCAGGAGGAGGAAAGAAGAGGGGGAGTGGAAAGTAGGGGGAGGGGGGGGGGGGAGGAGGGGGAAGGGGGAAGGAAGGGAAGGGGGGGAAGCAGGGGAGGGGAAGGAGGGGGAAGGGGAGGGGAAGGAGGGGGAGGAGGGGAAGGGGGAGGGAAAAGGAGGGGGAGGGGAAGGGGAAGCAGGGGGAAGGGGGAGGGGGGGGAGGGGGGGAGGGGCGGCGCGTGCGAGCGGCCGCGGTGTACTCCCGGGGAGGCAGCTCGGCTGCTTCCCGGTTCCCGGAGCTCGGATCCGCCCCGGCGCCCTCGGCGACCCTGAGCCGCTGAGTCAGTGGCCGCCGGAGCGTGCGCCCTGCCCGGCGGAGGGACAGCGGCCCCTCCGCGCCCGGGACGCCCCCGCCACCGGCGGCCGCGCGGCTCCGGGAACCGGCTCCGTCAGCTTCCGGAAGAGGGAAGGCGCTTCTTGCCAGAATCCTCCAGATGCCTTTGGTGTTCCTTGGCTTTACAGTGGAAAACTGCAATTAAAAAAAAAAAACACAGCCGGGAAAATAAATGAGATGCAACCCTCCGACTTCTCATCCTGAGGCTCTTTGTGTCTTGGCCCTGGCAGCTCGCGGCTTGTCCTTGTAAGTGCCTTTCCACGCCGTTCCCACGAGTGCTCTTGCTATCAACTTCGGTAAACCGACGAACTGCTTTTATTTTGGTCTGGTTTCCTTCTGGGTGGATTAACATCGTCTCTCTTGATGACGTGAAGTGGATGTATCACGCTGCAAAAAATAGAGGCGTGAGGTGGGGTCAGAGGTAAAGTACTTAAGTAAACATCTCCTAACGCGATGCCAATTCTGAAAGAATTGGAAATATTGAAAACAACAAATACTAGTTAACCCATAGTTCTGCATAAAGCGGTATGACAAAATCCTGGCGACGTTGAAAACCCGATCACTGGCAAACTTGGTTAAGCACATTTATTCTGTCGTGGGTACTGAGTCGCACATACTGCGTGTTTGATCTTCAGTTATAGCACCGAGTACAGAGAAGGTCACCTGAGAAAAATCCCCCAATGCAATGCTGGAGACGCAGTATAGACGGATTGCCTGCCTGAAACTGAAGATTCTTTCCCAAAGAGATTCTTCCTCTTTCCCTTTAAAACTTGCCTAGAAGCCAGGGAGTCCCACATTTATAATTAGCCAGCCGAAGATCACTCCAGATGGAGGCAGCCCCGCAGTGGTAAGGAAAATCAATAGACCAATCGAACTTACAAAAGTTGGTCTTCAGGACACATCTGATAGCTACACACCTGATAAAGACATGCATGTTTTATTACATCAACAGAAGCGCCAGGGATATACTATCTTGTAAGGGGGGTGCACATAGAGGCTGGTGGCTACCATGCCACTGAACCAGTGGACTGCCCTGGGTTTATCCACACTCCCTATCAGAGATGCATGCAGGAGTCTCTTGGGATGTGGTCTTCTAGATCTGTTTACTTCTGGACAGGTGTTTTTTCAACTTGGGCTCAATTATGATTGTTTCAGAACTGAGGTCTTTCAAAAGGAAAGCTGGGACTTTTTTTGAAATCTGAGAAGCCCTGGCTAATCATTCGGTTGCACCGTATGGAACTGTAGGCTGCACGGAGATGTGGATTGGTATTAAATGTGGGGGCTATGGCTTTGTACCTTTCCTCTGTCCCCCACTACCCCTGCCCCTCACTCAGTGTGTGTGGGAGTCTTCTATTCCTGTATCTAGCACTCAGCCTCTCTGTACTGGGATTGATAAAGTCAAAGATGACACTGGGATCCATATATGTAATCCCATTTGGACTTCTTCAAGTTCATTTAGGCAGATTGGACTGATCAGAAGCTAATGTGGGCACTGCACCAGGTCCTTGCTCTCTCTACTTCTGCCTTTTCCTAAGATTCAGAGGGGCTCGGGGGGTGTGTCCCTAGACTGTGCCTGCATTGTCTGTCTGTCTGTCTGTCTGTCTATCTATCTATCTACCTACCTACCTATTTTTGAGGCAGTCTCATGTACTAGCTTGGCCTGGAACTTGAGGTATTAAAAAAAAAAACAAAACAGGAACTTCTGATCCTTCCTTCTGCCTTAACCTCTTAAGGATTAAACTGAAACACAAGCACTCTACCAACTGAACTCTAATCCTCAGACCTCTGTGCCCAGGATGTTGATTCAGGATTTGGATTCCTGAGGGTTACTAGCTATGCTCTGCTAGACTCCTTCCCTGCTGTTCCTGAGCTCACAGGCTGCCTGCTTGGATTGTGAACCTTTACCTTTGCTGTAGAAAAGTACCTTAAACAAACAGCACCTGGTCCACAAGGACCTCCCAAGATAGTCACCTCCCTTCCCCCTTTAGACTTAGTTACTCTGGGATGTGAGTACTTAAAGATTCTTCTGGGATCTTAGTTACTTATCTACAAAAGTTTATATATGTAGTGTTCAAACTTTGGAATACAAGACTTTGGAATATATGCTTAAAGTGCCAGTTTTTGTATCCCAGGGTGTGTGTGTGTGTGTGTGTGTGTGTGTGTGTGTGTGTGTGTGTGTGTGTGTGTGTGTGTGTGTGTGTGTGTGTGTGTGTGTGTGGCAGTCTCATGACCCAGACTGACCTCAAACTTGAGGTAGCCAAAAGTAGACCAGGAATTGCTACCAGGCCCAGTTTATGTGGTGCTAGGGACTGAACTCCAGGCCTCACGCATGCTGCGCAGGCACTCTACCTCAGACTTTTATGTCCCCTGACTTTGATTCAGGAGGCTACAAATGAGGCCCAGGGCATCGGCGTTTTAACATTTCATTCTGGGGCTCAGTTCTCAGAGTACACTCTTGACAGTGTCCATTCTCAACTGGCTGCTGAAATTGTGCTGAACGAGACCAAGAACTAGAAATCCTGTGATTCGATGCCTGGTCTTGTCAGTATTCGGATCCTGGATTCCAGTTACTTATTTACCTTCACAGGCATTTGTTGGGCACCTACAGAAATCCCTGAAATGGATCCTGGCATTCAGGGTAGGTAAAGGGGCTCCTGTCCTCACACTGCTCGAGATATTGACACTCTTGTTCCATTCTCAAACGTTCTCACTACCCAACACTAATACTACCCCAACTCCATTTTCTTCAAAGATGCCCTTTGATTCCATCATTCCCCCTCCTCCTTTTCCTGCTGAGCTACCTGGAGTCCAGTCATACTGCATAGTTGTGCAATTATTATTTGAGTTTTTTAAAATATTTGTTTTGTTTTCTTTTATTTTTTAGGCATGGTCTCATTCTGTAGCCCAGCTGGACTCCTGAGTGTTGGGATTACTAGTGATGCCACTATGCCGGTTATTTCTACGTTCTAGCAGATTACAGTAGTACTGCTTGTTAGATGTGAGAATCTAGTTTCCCTGCACAAACCTCTGTCTTGAAACAAATTATGTTCACACACTTGTTTACTAGTTAAGGAGCATCTTTTAGGAGCCAGAACTGCCTACGTGGATTTCCTGGTTGGGGAAGAGAGACCAGCCAATTTGTGATTGGCAACTGTAAACTGACATGCTGTGAACTTATTTGCTCTTATTCCATTTCTGCCAAACCATCTTCTCTCTTAACCTTACCCACACAGCCCTTACTTAGGTATTGATTTTATTTGTTTATCCCATTTCTTTGTTTTAAAATTATTTATTTTACTAGTGGGGGGGCATGTTCGTGCAACGGCACTCATCTGGTGGTCAGAGAACTCTCTGTGGACTCTGGTTTCTCCATCCACCTTCATGTGGGCTCCTGGGATCTCATCAGATTTGAATCGCAAGCTCTTTACCTATTAGCTGTTTCACCTGCCCCTTCCCCTTTTTGTGGTGGTTTGGGGGATCAATCCCAAATAGGCAAGTCTGTACCACTGAGTGGCACCCCAGTCTTCCATGTCTGCAGGCTTTAGCCAAGATCAAGCATTTAAACCTTCAATTCCAAAAGCCAGAAGTTTCCCCAGTAGATTATCATTTTTTTCTTTATTTCTTTGAGACAGGATGTTCTACAGCTCAGGCTGACCTCAAACTCATTGTGTAACCAAGAGCAGCCTTGAACTGGTCCGGATCCTCCTGGTTTAATCTCCCCAGTGCTGAGATTATGGGCACACACCACCTACTTTTTAAAAAGCATCTGGTATAGTCCCTTCTCAGAATCCTGCCAAGAAGCTCCATGAGTTCACGTGCTCCTGGTGGGCCCATTTGTTTTGTTGTTACAACTTTCCTGTTGAAGCTTCTTGGCTATGATGCCAAGTGTAAAAAGAACTACTTTGCATTCATATTCCAAAAGGTGTTTTGCATAATACTATGAATAATTTATTAATAAAATATATTCTTTAGGGCTAGAGAGATGGTTAAGACTCTGTCTGGCAAGCAGGAGGTCCTGAGTTTGGATCCCAGGTCCCACGTGAAAAACAAACAAACAAACAAAAACAGGCCAGGTAGAAATGGGCAGAGCTTGGGAAATCCAGAGCAAAGCAAGAAGGTAGAAGCAATCCAGGATGATTCCCAAAGTCACTCTTGGTCTTCCACAGGGACATATATGCCCCCCCTTACACACACACACACACATACATACACACACACACACACACACACACACACACACACACACTGGCTTGTGTTCCACAGCACAGTCGAACTTAAAGGGCAACTTTCAAGAGTCCGTTCTCTCATTCTACCATTTGGGCTCTGGGAATCAGCTCAGGTCACCCGGCCCATCGGGCAGGTACGCTTGACTGCTGAATCATCTCCTGGTAGCCCCATTGGGAAGTCTGGATAACAAACATTTCCCATCAAGGATCTCCCTTTATGCTGTGCAATGGAGGTGAGCTGTGGTATTGGGACGGAGGGTCAGTCTGCAGTCAGGCTAGATGAGTGTGCAGGCAGAAGTGTAGTGTGTCAGATGACCACTCCCACAGGTGGGCAAGTTGCTGTGCATAGCACAGGCTAAGACCACCACATGGGTGTTCATCTCAGTCTGCACATGTGCAGCCACTGAATGTGTCATTAATAGATGGATATGTCAAGCAGTTGAAATTTGAAGGTCAGAGTTAATGAAACAAGACTTCCAGGATACACATTCAGAAATTTCATGTTGCCCGTTCCTTGCTATAGTGTTTACTTCTTTTATTCTTAAAAAGAAAAGGCTGGGTAAGGGTGGCGAAATGGACCTTGGCCTATACCAACCACAAGAATTGGCTCAAGAGAACTGCAAGAAGTCCATTTTGATTTAATAGCTATTTTACCCTCACTGAACCAACCTTTAGATACCAAAATACCTGAAATATACAATTGACCACATGTCTTCCTTTTAGAGGGAAGGTAAATCCAACAAAAGGTGAGATGAACCAGGCTTCATGATGCACCCCTGTAATTCTGCCCTCAGGAAGCCGAGGAGGTTCAAGGCCAGGATAGTCTACATAGGAAATACCATCTTGCTATTTAAAAAAAGAAAATGACAGGAGCTACTTTTCTCGATGTTTTAACCACTAAAAAGTCATCCACGCCCCAGGAAGCTATTCAGGCACTTGCCATCATAGATATCCCAGATAAAATCACACATCCAAAAAGATGTTAAAGTAGGAGGGAGACTAGCTATCAAGGAGAAAGTATGAAGTGGGACGGGAGCAGCTATGGGATTATATAGTAAGGGGCAGAAACACATAAATTCATTATATTCCTTGTAATTCATATGTATTCACATATGAAAGAATCAAAGGATAAAAGATAGTATTTAATTAAAAAAAAGATCATTAACATACACAAAAACAAGGTGAGGTTATTTTGAGGGTCTCATAAAGCTTTGATTGTTAATGGGAGAGAAATTGGAGGGTTAGCTTCCCATGAAGCCTTGGGTTTGATTACTTGTACTATATAAACGAGATGTGGTAGTGTACAGCTGTGATCCTAGCACCTGGAGTGAAAGCAAAGGAATCAGAAAATTCATGGTCATTCCTTACTACATAGGGAGTTTGAAGGCAGCCTGAGCTGTAGGAGACCCTGATTGGAAGGAAGGAAGGAAGGAAGGAAGGAAGGAAGGAAGGAAGGAAGGAAGGAAGGAAGGAAGGAAGGAAGGAAGGAAGGAAGGAAGGAAGGAAGGAAAGGAGGGAGGGAGGGAGGAGGGAGAAGTACAAAGAGTAGATAGAGAAAACAAATGTAAATCTCACAGAGCAAAAAATAAGCGTGGGTCATCCAGTGTTTGCTGGACTTGGCTGCATCTTTATCAGGTTCACTTCTTATGCAGAAACAGTGCTTCATACTTTAGTAACTAGCAATTAGATGCTCCTGTGGACCTCTGTGTATGGATTTGTTCATTCTACTGATTTTGAATAGAAATTATTTCAGAAATTGAGTTCAGGAAGTTTATGTCTTAACTTACTTTTTGCATAGACACTTAAGTAAGAACTCCAAAACCCAAGGTCATGCTTTTTAATAACTGAAACTTGAATCTGTAATTTTTCATGTCTAAAAATCTATATAAATTGGGATTCTGAATATGATCCCTGGCACAATAAAATGAAATTACTGAAGCTAAAGCCTCCCTAGGTTCTTTTGCCTTCAATTTGTGTTTTAAAAAATATTTTGGAGCCAGTGAGATGACTCAGTGGATAAAAGTATTTGCCACACAAGCCTAACGACCTGAGTTCAATCCCTGGAATCCATAAACTGTCAGATGTGGAGTTGGGAGATGGCTAAATGGTCAAAGCCCTTGCCTCAAAAGCAGAAGTTCCTGAGTTGGGATCCCCAGATCCCATGTAAAAATGTCAGGTAGATGTGGCAGTCCACCATGTGGAAGGCAGAACCTGGGAATTCCCAACACAACCTGGCTAGCCAAACTACCCCTTAATAGCATGTAAATAGAATTAGAAGCCCAGGCGCACAATAGTAAGGTGGAAGAGCTGTGGAGGATGATTCCTAATATCACCCTTCAGCCCCACAGTCACATACCCACATACAACTACACACACACGCACACCACCCACATACAAACATGCACACATGCATCCATCCCATACACACATACATGCAAAAAAAAAAAAAAAAGTAAAATAAAACTAAAAAATCATCTGTAATTCCAGCACCACTACAGTGAGGTGGGAAGTGGAGAATCGCCCAATCACTGGACAGCTAACCTGGGATAGAAAGAGCAGCGGAAACAAGAGACTCTGCTTCAGTATCGGGGAGGAGGAGAGCTGACTCTGGTCTCTACATATACACTGTGGCATGTGTACACCTGCACTCCCACACATCATATCCTTGGTAAGAAAAATAAAATAATAAAATTAGACGAAAAGGGGCTGGATAGATGGCTCAGAGGTTAAGAATTGCGCCTTGCAAGCAGAAAGAAGGTCCTGGTTTGAATCCCAGGTCCCATGTAAAAACACCAGGTGGATCCAGTGATGGCCCTGGAGGGCAAAGCCTAGGAAATTCCAGAGCGAAACAAGAAGGAGGTAGAAGCAATCCAAGATGATTCCTGAAGTCACCCTTGGTCCTCCACAGGGAGATACAATGTGAAATACACACACACACACACACACACACACACACACACACACACACACACAAATAAATAAATAAATAAATATAAAAAATTAGACAAAATTTTTTTTAAAATAATAAAAATTTTAAAAGGAACATTCACACTGTTATATAAAATTCCTTTCTTTCTTTTCCTTCCTTCCTTCCTTCCTTCCTTCCTTCCTTCCTTCCTTCCTTCCTTCCTTCCTTCCTTCCTTCCTTCCTTCCTTCCTTCCTTCCTTCCTTCCTTTCTTCCTTCCTTCCTCTCTCTCTTTCTCTCTCCCCCCTTCTTATGTATATAGTTCCAGGGACCCCGTGTCTGGTACATGGACAAACACTCCCCGCTGATCTTCAACCCAGCTCTCCTGGAGTTCTCTCCTAAACCGGGTAAGAGAGCAACTCAAGAGTGAGAAGAAACCACACTGGGCAAGCAGCAGTGATAAATCACCGGGTTGCCAAGTGTTCTAGGGATTTTAGTCTCTGTCATCGAGGCCAAAGTTTCCTGGGAGACATGTTTTCATTTCATTACCATATTAGGTGCCTCAGAGTTTAGTGGTCAGATTACCAAACCTTTACTGTCTTACAGTTGAAATTTGCTGTAGAATGTGGTTGAAGAAACCTGCAAGTGACTGCATATGCTAACACATGGCCTAAAAGACACAGACTGGGGGCTGGAGAGGTGGCTCAGGGGTTAAGCCTCTGCCTTGCAGGCATGAGGTCCTAAGTTCGGATCCTATACTCCATGTACAGAAGCGGCGGCCTGGATTTCTGGTCCTGGTAGGGCGGAGCCTGTGAATCCCAGAGCAGAGTAAACAAGGAGGAGGTGGAGGCAGTCCATGGTGGTTCCCAAATTCACCTATGGTTCTACACACACACACACACACACACACACACACACACACACATACACACACATGCACAATGAATAAAAAAAAAAAGGCACAGGCTGGCGGCCGTGGGGGGCAGGCAGGAGGGTGAAGGGGATGAGTCACTCTGGTGAGGTTGGGGAATGGGCATGAACTGTTTTCTTTTGTTTGGGAAGATGATAGCTGCTAAGAAGGTAGATTTCTGAACTACCCAGGAGATCATAGCTTGGAGTCACGAGCTAGCTGGCTGGAGAAGAAGAAAGGAAAGATAACGAGAGGCTCTGGGATTGTTCTATGTGCAAAAGATAAAGCAGGTCCAAGATGACTCTTACACTCCAGCAGCAGAAGATCCCGAGGAGAGGCCAGCCAATTTCTAAGATGATTTTATTGACTAAAAAAATGCAACTTTCTTTTTAAAAATAATTTTAATTGTTTGTTTGAGAGAAAGAAATAGAGAGATGGGAGAGTAAGGGAAGGCACACACGCATCCCGTGGTGGGAGGTCACAGGTCAACTTTCAGAAATCAGTTCTCTACTTTCACCACATGGGCTTTCAGGAATTGAACTTGGTTTGCCAGGTTCGCCTGCAGGCGCCTTACCCACTAAGCTATCTTCAATTTTCTCCACAACTGAACATTAAAAGTGTGGGTGGACTCTTCACTGAGAACCAGTTGTTTCCATGGCCTGATGGACCACGTGTAAGTGCCCGAAGGTGGGATCCCGTGCCGATTGTGAGTGGAAGATGATCTTAAGTTGCCCCTGGCCTTCCCCTCCAGTTTTCTACAATGAAGACATCTAGGTAAATGATGCAAAAGACGCTGAGAAAGTCATGTTTATGAGAAATGTCAAAATATCAGGTGGGTAAGAGGTTTGTTATGTCTACATCCCTATCCCTCCCCCACCGCCTCAACATTGTTGAGGACGCGGACTGCTTCATGAAATCAACTTCGAAGCCTGAGGAAGCTTTCAGCTTAATAATAATGATCTGTAAATTTGTCACAAGAACAAATTTCTTTGCACTCACATTTTCTTTTTTTAAAGACAAGGCCTCATTAGGTAGCCCAGGCTGGCCTGTAATCCACCGCACATCCCAAATTTGCCTTGAGCTTGCATCCTCCCCTCTCTACCCTCTCAGTACTGCTGTTACAGGTGTGCACCACTATGCCTGGCTTTTGCAACATGTTTTCATTTTCACTTTATTGGTACTGAGTGAGAAGTGAGTGATATTCTCTCTTGAATGAGTGTTAACTATTATTTATTTTAGTCAGGGTCTCATGTATCCTATATAGCCTATATATATCCTATATAGGTCTCATGTATCCTATATAGCCTATATATATCCTATATAGCCACAGATGACTTAGAACTCTTGGTCCTCCTGCCTCTGTGTACCAATTTCTGAGATTATGATTCGGTGCTGTGGATCAAACCCAGGACTTTTGTGTATGCTAAACAAGCCCCTGTATCAACTCAACTATGTGCCTAGCCCGAGCATTTATTTTTATTTACTTACTTTGTGAGGCTAAGGAATGACCACAGGGCCCATGCATGCTGGACAGATACTCTACCATGAAGGTATGGTACTTAATGATAGCTGTTTAGGAGCAACTGAAAGGACTTCTAATATGAACAAACATCTCCTGCTGCTTGCATAACTAACCTCCCAGCTGATTAAGAACAGGCCCCTGCAGGTGTTCTGAGCGGCCATGTGGTTCTGGACACATAGCTTGACCTCTCCCTGGGCTTACAGGCAGTTAATGTCTTCCCTCCTGCCAACTCATGATGGTGCCTTCGGGATGGAACAAACTGATGCTGCAGTTACAGCGCAAGGCTTTGATTTGCCTCAGGAAAAATCTAGTTAAAAAAAAACCCACACAGACACACAAGCTTCATTTATGAAATGTAGCTGCTGTGCAAGAGACACAAGGCACACAGTCTTCTTGGCTCAGGAACAAAAATAGCTGTCTTTCTTAATCCAAAACCAAAGGTGGAACGGCACCATGGAAGAGTTTAAGAGTGGAAGAGTTTAAGAGAGGAAGCCAATGTCGTTTTGGGATCTGCAAAGCAAGTCCTGCTCTCTTCTCACATCTCTGGGAAAGCAGATGTGGTCGAAGAGACCTTTTATTGTTGGTGTTGAAAGGTCAGATGCCTCCTGAGGCCGTCTGGCCTTGCTTAAGAGTGAACAGCACAGAGCTTTCCCGAAAGGAACTTTGGCTGCTGGTGTATGTAGTTCTAGGCTTCTAGAAGGTTCCTTGGCTATGCCTTTTGTCCACTCCCCCAAATGAATGGAATATGTATATTTCATGCTCACATCATAATCTCCCAAGTGCACTGACATGTACATATGAGTACTGGGATGTCTTTTCCTGTTTGGGGACCACACACAAAATAGATTTACCTGCTGTGTGAAGAGCCATCATTCAAGTTGCAGATTCTGCTTTTACTCTTATTATTATTTGGTTTTTACTTTTACAAGCATATTGAGTATTCATCCCAGCTTCCCTCCATCCCCCTCCCTCTCATTCCCTCCCTTCCATTCACTGTCCCTCCCACTTCCTCTTACCCTTCTGTCTGCTTTTACTTATTAATGGGCAAATTTCATCACAAGTCAGACTAGGATTCTCACAACAGACAGCAAAAGGAGAAAGTTATAAGCGAAGCATGGTGGTTCACACCTGTAATCCTAGCACTCAGATGGCTGAGGCAGGAGGATTGCATTTAGTTAGAGGTCAGCCTGGACTACAAAGAGCTCCTGTCTCAAAATGAGGACAAACAAGAGGTGAAAGAGAAGAAAAAGAAAGGAAAAAGAAAAAGAAAGAAATCATCTAAAATTTCAGCAAGTAAAGTTAATTTTTCTTGATGTAAATATGGTAATATACACAACCCCACTAAGCCCATTTGAACAAGATCTTTCTTCGTCACGGACATGCCGAAGAGAAGCAGATGCTACTGGCAGCTGGTTGACTGGCCTTAGAAGTAGGCAAAAGAATAAGAATGTGGTGACACATCTCAGTGGTATAGCGTTTGCCTGATAAGCCTATGGCCCTAGGTTCAATACCTAGCATGGAAAGAAGGAGGGAAGGAAGGAAGGAGGGGAGAGAGGGAGGAGGGATGGAGGATGAGGTAAGGGGTAAGGGAAGGGAGGAAGTCGTGAAGAGTGATTCTGGCTATCAACAGATAGGCTTGCGTAGAGAAAGACGTAGAGTCTTTGTAACTTCAGATGCGACCACGCACGCATACGAACTCCCTCCCTGAAGAAAAGCATACAAGCGCAAGCCAAAGCCAGCCAAGACGACAATAACGTACAAAGCCCGCCCTACCATAACGCACCATCAAAATAAAAAATAAATACCTACCGCGCAATAACGCCTAGCCCAGCCAACAGAATAGATAAACCCCCTTTAGCGCAAAACATCTTCCTTAATACCCAGCCCGATAAACACCACTCCAATCAAGTCATCCACGCGACTCCCAAAGCCGCCAATCAACTACATCCCAGCGATCACTGCCCTACCCCAACTCCGGCTCCCCCTCCCTCCCCCCCCCCCCCCTCTCCCCTTTTTTTTTCCGTTCCCAGCTTCGAGTCTCAACCTGCATGCCCATCCTTCTACGCTTTCTTGGCCCTGCGGTGATAAAGCAAAACCATCCCACTTCGCATCCAGGATGCCAGAGACAGCAGCAGAAAGGGGCTGGGTTCCCACTGTTGGCTTTGAGCACATTCCCCCCAATACACTGTCCTCTCCTATTAAGCCCTATGTCTGGTTTTTCGTCTTTTTTATTCTTTGACAATTTCATCCATGATTTAAAAGAGCTTTAGCCATTTTCACACCTTATTGCCTGTTTTGTCCCCTCTCTTCTGACTGAGAATCTCCCCCCAACAAGTTCCCCTCCTTTCGTGTTGCTTATGTGTGCGACCAGTGAATTTATTTAGAGTTGGCTGTCTTAGCATGCATGGGAAGCGCTCACTGTGCACAGGCAGCTTATCAAAGAAAGCGATACCCCTTTCCTAAGCCAGCACTGACTATCAAAAGTCCCTCGGGAGGAGTCCTTTTCCATGATGAAATGTTGATGGCCCAGACTCCTTCAAGTACCCACAGCAGCAGTGAGTTCACAGTGCAAAGGCTGCATCTCCCAGCCTCAGCACCTACATTCAGTGTTTCCCGAGTGTTGAGGAAGTAGCAATATAGGTGTCCCTTTTGGAATGACCCATCTGACATGCTCTGCATGGTCCCTGTAATCCCCTAACTAGCTTACTCCAGCCTCCTTACCATCAGATGAGAACAGAGTATTGGTGGCCAAGGTCGTTTCAATACTAAGATTAGAATTCTGATCAGGAGGTTTAGAGAGCTAGCTCAGGGTTAAAACCTTTGCCTTGCCATCAAAAGGATCTGAGTTCAGATCGCAAATCCCATATAAAAACCTCCCTGGGCAGAAGTGGCTGTGACCTGCACTTCAGGCCCTGAAAAGCAGTCTGGGAATATAAAGCAAAAAGGAAGTAGGACAATCCAAGATGATTTGCAAAGGCACCCTTGGACCTCCACAGGCACACACAGTGCCCTCTTGCAGGGGAGAAAGAGAGAGAGAGAGAGAGAGAGAGAGAAGAGTGAGGAAGATAATAATTAAAGAATTCTGATGGGCAGACTGAGGCTTATACTGAGCTGGAACAAACAAACCTCAGCAATTGCTCCCCTTCCAACTCTCTCAGTAGGTGAACAGATAATGAACATCCCCAAATAACAAAATCGCAATAGCTAACATTCATCCAGTACATATGCCATATATGGTTGAAGGCTTTCTGGACATTGAATGACTTCCATTTGTTTTCTGTGTGTTTGTACAATACATGTGTACATTTGCATGTGTCAATATGAGCATATGCATGCAGTGTATGTGAGGGTGGAGGGGAGTCAGAGGACATCTCAAGTGTTGACCTTTGCCGTCTACCTTGTTCGAGACAGAGTCTGTTTGTTGTTCACCCTGTGTATGCCAGGAAACTGGCCTGTGAGTTTTGGGGATTCACCTACTTCTACCTCCTATCTCCTGTAGGAGAACTGGGATTATATATGCTGGCCCTATGTATTTGGCTTATGTGCGTTCTTGGGATTTGAACTCAGGTCTTCATTCCTGCATGGCAAGCACGTTTATCAGGTTCTCTGAATAATTTTTTTTATTCTTTCTTTTATTTTTACATTTTAAATCTTTTTATTTAGTTGAGAAAGAAAACATTCAGGTTCACGCATATGACACTGTACACATGGATGTCAGAGGACAACTTTCGGCAGACAGTTCTTTCCTTCTACAAAGCAAGCTCCAAGGACCCAACTCAGAGTGTCAGGTTTGGCCCCAGGTGCCTGCTAAGTCATTCACCATCACAAGGTCCCCTTGAGTGACTTCTTGTTTTCGTTTACTTTTATTCTCAGTTTTATGTCCACGATTGTCCAGCAAAAGCATCACTCTTGTCAGAGGGTAGGGAAATGATACTTCAGAAGATGGGCTCACCGCTGCAAGTTCTGGTAAAGGCATTTCAGGAAATGCATGCATTTGATCATGTTTGTAGCCAAATAAGGATGCATGCCTCCACACAAACCCCTTTCTTTTGAACAGAGAGGGAAGAATCTTGGCCTTTATGGAGAACAGGAGATATTTCCATCTGTAGTGTGATTAGAGGAAAAATTTTCCTGCCTTCGAGAGTCAAAGTTAATAAGTTATGGTGACATTTGAAACACATACTTTGAAGACACATCATAAATAAGGTGTGCACAACTCAAGACAGCACATGTTGTCCACACAAGTGGTGAGATTTCTATGGTCAGGGCTGGAGAG
The DNA here is from genome assembly GCA_023101885.1 of Typhlomys cinereus. NCBI lineage: Eukaryota > Metazoa > Chordata > Mammalia > Rodentia > Platacanthomyidae > Typhlomys > Typhlomys cinereus. The sequence goes on along the minus strand of JALPQD010000172.1, from coordinate 3,958,877 downwards.
ATGAGTCAGGAGTTAAAGTCTTTCAATTCAGATCCCCATATCCCATATAAAAAAAAATGCCAGGCAGAAATGGTGGCAGCCTGTACTTCCTGCCCTAAAAGGCAGAGCCTGGGAAACGCCAAAGCAAAGCAACAAGGAGATAAAATAACTCAGGATGATTTTCCAGTGTCATCCTTGGCACCTCCAAGGGCATGCACACTCAGGTGCCCTCTGCTACACACAGCCACACACACCCACGTATCCCCCAACGCACATACAAATGAAAGAAAGAAAGAAAGAAAGAAAGAAAGAAAGAAAGAAAGAAAGAAAGAAAGAAAGAAAGAATTTATATACTTATTCTCATCTCTTTTGCTCATGAAAATCACAAGCAGTTGCTGCAAGTTTTAGAAGCATAAGGGGTATGTTTCCTATTGTGATGATATAATGCTACATATTTTCCTAAAATATATGAATACAGATGTACAGTGTTTTACTCATGCCTGCATATGGAAAGCAGAAATAAAAGTTGTTTACTTTGACTGCAACAAATGTCATTCTTTTTGATAACTTTCATCAAAGTTAAACATACAGATACCAAATCTGCATTAAATACAAGAATGAATTTCTTTTACCCAGCTTCCTGGTATCTCTGTCTCTTCTTTTAATGATCCACTGTTAAATACAAAATGGATAGTATTATCTTTCCCATCAGCATCAGTAGTATTTGTTGCTGTTTCATAAGCAATTTAGGAAAGTAACTGAAGGGGGAGGGGGAGACAAGGAGGGAGAGAAGAGAGGAAGGAGGGAAGGGGGAAGGGAGAAGGAGTGAGGAGGTAAGGTGGGAAGGGGGAGGAGGGAAGGGGTAGAGGGGAGGGGGAGTTGAAATTATAGTAAAGAACAGTAAATGTTTTCAAGTAAGTAGGTTAAAACTACTTTAATCATCAAACAATATAGCAACTCTATTAATGATTGATTACCCAAAATTTTATTGACACGTGTGTTTACATATTCTCAGTTATTATGAGAACATCTTCACAGACTTCTCCTTTAGGCTCATATATAGCCTGGGTCAGGTCTCAAAGTCGAGTGTAAGAACCAGATGTCTTGGTTATTATTCAATTGCAATGATAAATAGATGGCCCAAACAGTTTAGGGGAACAAGAAGGTTTTATTGGCTTGTAATTTCAGGTTATAGTCCATTGTGGCCGAAGAGTTTATACCAGCATCAGGAACTAAGAGAACTGACCACCCCATATCCACAGAAAGAGCCAAAAAAGGGACATATTTTCTAAGCTTGCCAGTCTGCCAAATCCCAACCAGGTCTCTATCCAGCCCATCTGCCAAGGGAATGTCCCACTTACTGTGGGTGGGGACTTCTCACGTCAATCAAATAACCTCAAACAGGAGGGACATGTGTGCCTCATAGACCCTCTCACTCACATACCACACATGTACCTTTACAGTAGCCCTCACATGTGCCTCACACACACCCTTACATGTGCCTCACACACATCTTCACAGGAGCCCTCACAGGAGCCCTCACACGCACCCTCTCATGTGCCTCACATGCATGCTCTCATGAGTCCTCACACACACTTCACGAGTCCTCACACATGCCTCACATGAGCCCTCACACATGCCTCACACAACCTCTCACACATGCCTCACATGGATCCTCACACATGCCATCAGGGCCTTGTGTTCTGGGAGGGTGCTAGGGTTTATAGGCTGAGGAAGGTGCGTTGAAGCAGGGACTCTATCTGTGCAGCCATGGGGAAGCCCTCAGCCAGGCTGGGGATGAAACCCAGGCTGGCCTCAGTTTCAACCTCCCTAAGACTGAGACTGCAGAAGTTTATCAGCCAGACCTCACTTTTGAAAGGTGATGCTGTGCAGTTACTAAATCTCTCGAATCTCTCTAAATCTCAGTTAACCTAGCTCTGGCTGGAGACTGATACTATCTTTAGCCAAAACAATGACTTCATAAAACTCTCAGAAGGAGAAATTTAGAACACGATTCTTATGTTCTAAATTTCCTTCCTTCCTTCCTTCCTTCCTTCCTTCCTTCCTTCCTTCCTTCCTTCCTTCCTTCCTTCCTTCCTTCCTTCCTTCCTTCCTTCCTTTCATTTTCTTTTTTATGTACATGTACGTGTGTGTGTGTGTGTGTGTGTGTGTGTGTGTTGTGTGTGTGTGTGTAGGTATATATGGAGGGGGGCATTGCACATGTTGTGCAGACCATAGGACAACCTATGTGTCACCTCACAAAAACAACCCATCACCTTTCGTTGGTCTTAATTGGCTGGTAAGTTTCAGGGATCCTCCTGCCTCTGCCTTCTAGAGCTGGGATTACAGGCACACAGCACCATGCCTGGCATCTCTCTCTCTCTCTCTCTCTCTCTCTCTCTCTTTCTCTCTCTTTCTCTCTCTCCTTGTTCCCTCCCTCCGACAAAAACTGTTGACAGGAAACAAATAGAGCCTGAGAGTACTGCCTCATGGGTGACTCCTCTGCTGGATGGGTATGGTGTGAAGTGCTAAGTGGACTAACTCGCTTATTAAATTTTTACAGAGGTTAGCAATATACAGACAGTGTCATCCAAATCTACTTGCTAGATACATGCCATCAAAGTCCCTAGGATGAGATCAAAGGCAGGAGGCAGCATCAATCTCTTCTCAACAACCGAGTTTTGATTTAACAACCAATTTGTCAGTAAATGCGCAGAGTGGAATGAAGTAATATGTACCTATGTACACATTAATACTGTAAATTATGTTCAGATTCCCAAGCTACTCCTCAGTACATTCTGACATCCTACAGGCTCTATGAATTTACGGAATCAATTTTTATAGGATGAATTAATGAAGTTCACATAAAATCATCGACATTTAAAGTTCATGACTAATAACTGTTTGAGGTGGAATTAAGTAGTGTGTATTTCTGTGCTAATATCTCATCTCAAAATTTAAAAATTCTGATGCAGCCAGAAACAAGTCCCCATGACTGTAACTTACTTGAGATTCTGCCCATGTGGAATCTAATTCAATAAAAAACAGAGCAGCCCGAGTGGCAAAATGAATACAGAATCCAAATAATCCGATCAGAACTAGGACAGCCCCAAAAACCCTGTCTCCAAACTTGGCTGTACAGATAAGCACCAGCTTAGGATTCTTCCACTTTACGATGGTGTGAGAGTAGAAGTCTAGGGATTTGTATTTGTGTCTCTTCTAGGTGAGTGATCTACATAGATCCCAGCAACTTGCAATCCTAACAGGAGGTGGCCAAAATGGAATAGAACATTGAGGGGTTCCAGCTAGCCCACTGGAAGGTGTAGGGCTATTCAGTGCATTTTATGCAAATATCTTATATTTTCAGCTTAGGGTGACTTTGTCAGAACATAAGCCCATCTGTATCAGAAAGCATGTTACCTTAGCTTTACAAGAACTCCAATACCTCCTCAGCCCAGACCGCTACCCAAGTGGAATCATTTCCCTACACAATTCCAGCATCCAAACAAGCTTGGGAACCACTGCCCTAACGTTCCATAGGTAGAAAAGAGGCCACTGTGATATGGAAGTATAGTGCATGTGTGTGCTGTGTGTTCATGTGTGCATCTATGTAGGTGTGCAGAAGCCAAAGGAAAATGTCAGGGATCCTTCTCTGTCATGCTCTGTCTTTTTCTTCTTTTGAAGCAGGGTCTCTCTCTGAAATTGGAACTTGTGTTTTGACCCTAGCCTGACACCCAATAAGCCCCAGCAAGCCTCCTATCTGGAATCTCCACATCACTGGAGTTGCAGGCACCTATAGGACCACACCCAGCTTGATTATGTGGGTGTGGGGATCTGAACTCAGGACCTCATGCCTGCCCAGCAAGTGTTCTTACCCACTGAGCCGCCTCCCCCAGGCCCACAGGATATGTTTTACATTAAGGTTGGAGAAGAATAAAAGAATGAGTCTTAAGATAATTTATTATAGAATTTGCTGCCTTTATCAGCATAGTTTTCCCTTAAACTCTCCCAGGTGCCAAGGACATCAATGACACACCCAGCATTTCCCATGGATTACCCTATCAAAGGCTCATGCATCCCGAGGAACTTTAAGAAGTATGATTTTTGTGTCCATTTACAAATGGAGAGGCTGAGGCTACAGCAACTGAGCGCTTGATCAAGGACACCAGACCAGCAGACAGCCAAGAGAAAATCCCTGGGGCAGGAGGAGACTCCTAAGCCCACTTTTGTATAGTCAGTGGCTAACAACTTGGCGCTTCTTTGGGTCTTTGGTTTTTGTTATCTTGTCTCTTGGGGACACTGTTTATTTCACATGTCTTTGTTTCTAGATCATAGGACCTTCAAAAAATACACAAAAGCAATTTGTGGTACTCCCCGGGAGAGAGGTATGCCTGATTGATGGATTTCCACAGTGTATTCTGAGTTAAAAACCTCTCTCTCTCTCTCTTTCTTTCTCTCCTTCTCTCTCTCTCTCTCTGTCCCCCCTCCCCCAATAGGAATTTTCTGGTAGACTTAAAACACTCCTAGGCAACAGAAAGAAAACCTGAATTCACCTGGAGGAAACATGCATTTGCTGAAGTGTGTTTGAAATTTAATTGAAAAAAAAAAGCACGATTACAAATGTGCTTCCTTGCCCACTGCACATCCTCGCTTTGTACAATCTTCTGTGCTGGCCCATCAGTCTGTATGGGTTCCTGTAAAAAGGTAAAGTTTGAAATGTTTTGCTTGCTTGCTCTTTGAGAGCTTCATTAATCCAGACTGACCTTGACTCACTCCAAAGTTGAGCATAGCCTTGAACTCCTGGCCCTTCTGCTGGGATCACAGCAAACGCACCACAACCCAGACCCTTGTTTCGTTTGTAGCCCAGGCTGGCTTGATACTTACTATGTAGACTAGGCTGGCAGTGAACTCCTGGTGATCCTCTTGATTTAGCTGGGATTACAATTATGAGCCACCATACCTGCTTTCCAGATGAATTTTTAATATTCAAATTATAGAAATTAACCTTTTGTTGCAAAATAAAAGCAGCAAGAAGAGGGAGTGAAGAAAATGTAGTTTCCTATAGCAGAGGTTGGACAGTCACTTCTCCCTTCTTTTCTCATAAAACCTGAGGGCCAAGCTACGAGGGCCCTGTCCAGAGACGCTCCCCAGCCTGGAGGCCCAGCGTCCCAGAGCTCCTTGCGGGTGGCCCGGAGCGAGCGCAAGGCAGGCGGCACACACAACCAGGACCCTCAGCAACCAGGACGGAGGACTCAGCTCCATCCTGCACCTCACTGGCGATTCTTCAAAAGACTGGACACAGGACATGCAACCCTACAAATCCTGGAGCTGCTTCCCACCTTGGGCAGGCCTTAGAAAGTGACCTCACGGGCTGGAGAGGTGGCTCAGGGGTTAAGCCTCTGCCTTGCAGGCGGAAGGTCCTGAGTTCGGATCCCAGATCCCACGTATAGACGCCAGGCGGAAGCGGGGGCGGCCTGCGCTTCTGGTCCTGGTAGGGCGGAGCCTGTGAATCCTGAGGCAGAAGGAGGTGGAGGCGTCCATGGTGGTTCACGAATTCGTCCGTGGTTCTACACACACACAGATACACACACAGACACACGCGCGCACATACACACGCATATGCACACAGTTGAATGAATAATAATAATAATAATAAAAAGAAAAAAAGAAAGTGACCTCACATTCCCCAAAGAGCCAAGCATTTACCATTGACCTGCTGCACACAGCCAACGTCTGACACCTTCCAGAAGCGGCGGCCCTGGAACCTCAGCTCTGGAGACTGCTTCAGACCACCTCCCTCCTTTGCGGGGCTTGCCTGGGACTGTGCAGACCTCACCCCATACCTGTGTCTACCTGTGGCAGAGCAGTGTCCTTTTCTCCTCTTCTTCCTCTTCCTCTTTCTTCTCCTTTGAGACAGAGTCTCTTCATGTAGCCCTGGCCGCCCTGAACTGCTCTATGCAGCCCACCCAGGCCGTCCAAATTGCCTCTGTCTCCTAAGCACCTGAACGCCTCCCTCCCATGCTTCCTGTTCATTTTCTCCCCTCCTCTCGCCTCCTTCCTTCCCCGTAGCCTTCCTTCTCTCTTTTTTGCTTGTTTATAGATTGGCCCCGGGACTCACTTTTTAGTTTTGGTGGGCCTTGAACTTGCAGCAGTTTTCCTCCCCAGTCTCCCACGGTCCTCAGTCTCTCAAGTGCTAGGATTACAGATATGAGCCACCACACCTGCCCCTACACTTTTCCTTGTGTTGTTTTTGTTTCTGAAACCAGGTCTTGCTCTTTGGCCCTGGCTGGCCTCAAAATAACTGCATAGCACAGGCTGACCTTGAACTCTGGGCAATCCTGACTCAGACTCCCTAGTGCTGAATTACAGGCGTGCTTGGTTTTTACTTCTGCCTCCAAAGACAAATTCCCAATTGTGTTTTTACAAATCATATAGCTGGACTTTTTGTTATGCTGGTCCTTATTGATGAGCCAAAATATCTTTTTTTAAAAAAAAAAAAAATGTCATCTCTTTGGAATATGCACAGATTTTTTTCCTTTCAATTATTTCCCAAGTAACACAGCATAACAACTTGCTTACATGGCATTTGCTTCTAGTAGGACTTGTATAAGTCACCTAGAAGTGACTACAAGAAGCACATGTATATGTTCTATAAGGGGGGTGGAGAAGGTGGCTCAGGGGTTAAGCCTGTGCCTTGCAGGTGGAAGGTCCTGAGTTCGGATCCTAGACCCCACGTATAGACGCTGGGCGGAAGCGTGGGCGGCCTGCGTTTCTGGTCCTGGTAGGGCGGAGCCTGTGAATCTCGGGGCAGAGTAAACCAGGAGGAGGTGGAGGCGGTCCATGGTGGCTCCCGAATTCGTTCGTGGTTCTATACACACATGTGCACACACGCATACACGCACAATTGAATAAATAATAAAAAAATTATGTTCTATAAGGGATGTGAGCATCTGAGGATGTGGATCTTTGCAGGAATGCCTGAAACCAATACCCCAACGACCAATGGGGCACATTTTTACATTTAGGAGAGTGATCTGAAAAGATGGGGCTCTTATAATTGGCAGAAGACACAGGAGAAGCAATAATAAATGTTAAGAAAAGATGTGGGAGCAGATCTTAGTGGCAGAATAGAGAGCCCTGGGGTTCATCTTCAGTGTGAGGGAAGAGGAAAAGAAGAAGAATCGAGGAGAGACTGGAAGTGTGAAAGGACTAAGAGAACGCGGGGTAGGCAGGGCATCTTGAATGCAGAGCTCAGCTCGGTCCCGGTTGCCTGCTACCCAGCTCTCCTCTTCTGCGCATCGCATGACCCTGTCAGGCTGGCCATGTGGTCGTGAGAAGTCACCGTGACAATCCTGCTCCTGTCCTCTCCCTTAGTAACCACTGCACACAGATAAGAAAATGAAAGCTCTCTGTCCTCCATCACAGCGGTCCTGAGGTCAGGCTGTTTGCAGGGCACGAGGAGGCCAGAGTGGCCTTGGCTCCGAGGTGGCAGCTGCTGGCACGCTGCCCAGGCAGCCACCTCCAGCTGCAGCTGTCGGTGCTATTTGCAGCTCTCCACATCCTGAGGCCTGCTCCTTGCACAGTGTGGATGAAACACTGGGGAAAGAGGGACGAGACAGGGGAAAGGGACACGAGGGAAAGGCAGAGCGGGGTCTTGAGGGGCAATTGGGCTGTGCCAAGGGTCCTGAATATCAACCAATCACTGATCCTTGTCCAGGCCAACTGAAACAAGGAGCAGGGACTGCTAATCAAACTTGAAAATGTGCTAACTTCCTCCTTATATCTCGCAGAAGATCTTTCCAGACTAAGCCATTCCCCCATCCTGCTACCTAAAGTTCTTTTTCCTGTGTATTTATTTACTTGTTCATCATGTGTTGAAATGTCAGGTTATAGAAACTTCCTGAGACAGGCATTTATTAGATTTTGCTCTAGGACCCAGCCCACTGCCTGGCTCACCTGTAAACGAACCGGCACATCTGGGCCTAGTCTGCTGCTATCAATCCAGCTAGTCTTCTGAATTTTCAGCTTTGCATTTGAACAAGGTGTTCTCATCCACCAATAAATAGAAGCTGACTCTATTTGGAGATAAGGAAATGCTTTCTCTCTGACTTGGCTGTCTTTTTCAACCTGCAGTGTAGGGTCTGGTGAAATATCAGTGGTCATTACAGTTTCTCTTGATGAGTATGCTTCTTGTTCATCTAATGCAGTCTCGTGTTACTGAAAGAAGGTAACATTATAGAGTTGGTAGAAATTTACAATAGTATAACTTTAAGCATAATAATTTGGAAGGCTTTCACTTACAATCTGATTAAAATAAGAAATTCAAAACAGTTTGATTCAACCAATTTGACTTGCTACAGGTCTAACACAGTCTGGTATATGTGATAAACTCAGATTTTAATAAGAAAGATTTAACAACATTTATGAAATAACCTTTTTGTATTAATAGAATGGAAAAATTTATTTTTCTTTCTCTCCTCTTTCTCCCTCCCCACACCCCCTCCAAACTGCTCTCCATTTTTGATTCTCCTATCTGAGCCGCCTGAGTGCTAGTTTACAGATACAGCCCCCATACTAGGCCGAAAAGTCTAAAGGCTGACATTGTGCAGGAGAGTTCAATGGAGAGTGCTTGCCTAACGTGTGTGTAGCCCTGGGGTTGATCTCTAGCACCAAAAGAAGGAAAAATTCTCGAATCCTAAACTTAAGGAAAAGAAAATTAGCTGGAAAGAGAAAGATGGTCAAAAGTTACAATCATTTTTTGTGTTCTGTCTGTATCAAGAGACATTGTGACAACATAGCATTAGTGGATGGACATATCAGTCAGTGCTCATTTCCTCCCAGGATTCAGAGTTCGTAACTTATGTTCTCTGTAAAGCTATCTCCCTATCCTGGTAACAACAGCATATCAAATCTCCCCCGGTGACTGGATGAAAGAGCGTGAGAACTCAAGCTTCTAGAAATGACTTGTTCAACCACCATGTTAGAACAAATAGTTTGCTCTGAATAAAAAAGTTTTTCTTCACAAATCTATTAGTCCTCCCTCCTTCCCTCCTTCCTTTCTTTGACGTGTAGCCCAGATTGGCTTTGAACTCCACCCTCCTGCCTTCGCCTCCCAGGTATAACACAGCAGACACGCCCCACCATTGCCGCCATGACAGTCTTACTTAAGTGCACCTTCTGGAACGGACAAACTTACAAGAGCGTTCACCAGTCATGCAAAGTGGTGAGTTGCACCAAGGCTCTGGCTTGCCATCTGAATAGAAGGTGGAAGTTCGGGTGCCAGGAGTTGGTTGGAAGGCAGTAGGTCTGGAGATAGGACATAAGTCTGACACCGTCAGGGGCTGCTGATCTTGAAGACTAGAAGAGGAAAAATGCAGGGAAAAAAAGAAAACCTTCCCAGGACTGTGCGCAGAACCCTACATGGCGAGGCTCTGACCACTTCCTGCCCTGATCTCCTAAGGGACACAATGCCCCCTGGCACTGGCCGCAGAGGACTTGTGAACAGACAGTTCTGGCTGGGTACAGGGGCAGGCTGAGTCCTCGGCTGGACACAGTCTAAGTTAGTGGGATCAGCCACGGGTACCCCACAGTGTCAAGTGCAGGATCACATGCTGGAAGCTGTCCCCCCTTTCATGAATTCAGCCTCTTCTAAAATCCCTCTTTCAAAAAAAAAAAAAAAATCCAAAAAGTTCCTCATACTGAGCAAATGTTTCTTAAGTCAATTTAGGCGTAGTAATCCTGACCAGCTTCATGTAGATCAGCAGGATGCTGTTTGCTCTTCAGTAACTTCCCTGGGTCGGTCTCCCCTACACCTATTGAAGTGATACAGGATGGGTAGGGTTTTGCACTAAATCCAGGTCCTGGGAAAGACGCTTGTCCTCTGACAATCCCCACCTCCCTGCTTTCCTTCCTGGAACTCACCAAGCAAAAGCAACGGAGACCTCCCGCATTCCAGAGTCCCTGAGTACGGAGTAAGTCTTAGGAACGCCTCTGGATCTCGGAAAATTAGTAAAAGCAACTTCTTGTAAGTCCACGGCAGTGAACTCTGAAGGGGGTGGGGGGAAGAAGCAAATCCAGATTTCCTCTCCGTGGAATGCTGCTCCAGCGGAGCGCGACTGCTGCACTTCAAAGAAGAGCTTTGAGTGGGTCCCAGCCGTCACGGACATGTAAAGCTGTAAAAATTCCACCGCACAGGCACTCCATGCACAATTACATGGGAATGCGGGCTGGGCTGGGGGCCTGTTTCCCTGGTGACCATATTGGCTGCCATTCCTGGCCAAAATTTCATACATTCACTCACCAAAGCATGACTGGAGAACATGACCAAACTGTCACAAAATAGCACAGCTCCTAGCCAAGTGCACATACTTATCACATGTGTTTCTCTTGCTCTACATGTTTAAACGAAAAGAAATTAAAAAGACAAATAAATAAACACAAACTTTGACATGAACATGTTTGAAATTCACTTACTTTTTTTTTTTTTTTTTATCCTTTTCACAAACGCGTTATTTGATGGTGGAGGCCTGAAAGTAAAAAATTTATTTCAAGGTTAAGTTCTTTTTTATATTAGCGATTTCTTAAAAATTTCAGCAGTCTTTCAAAAAAAGATACTTAAAAGGGAAATGTGAAATGAAAATATTTTTATGATTTCTTTAATGAGGTTTTAACATTTATATTATTAGTGATAGTTTATTTATTATTCTAAAAGTAAGAAAAATTACATCTGTCATAACAAATGAAGATGCAGCATAAAATTTTTTAAAAAGTTGTGTATATTTTTCAGGTTAGTTGACCTTTAAAAATATTAATTTTTTTTTTTTAGGGCTGAAGAGATGGCTCATGGGTTAAGAATCTGCCTCACAAGCAGAAGGTCCTGAGTTCAGACCTGCACTTTCAGCCCTGGTGGGCGGAGCCTAGGAAATCTTAGAGCAAAGAAAATAGGAGGTAGAAGCAATCCAGGATGATTCCTGAAGTCACACAAACACACAAACACACACATATACAAACTGAATAGTTTTGTTTTTTTAAAAAAATATTTTGGCTCTTTATGTCTGGACCCATCTGGCTAGTCTTCCCTTGTTCTATGTTTGATGTATATTCAGAGCTACCATCACATCTATAATGGGATAAATTGTAGCTTCTCCAAATAGAAACATGGAAGTCCTAGTTCCTTTCTAATGTGATCTTATTTGAAAACAGAATCATCACAAATGTCATTAATTAAATTACAGTCACACGAGAGCGGAGTGGGCCCTTAGCCCAATGCGACCACGTCCTGAAGAGTTTCTCCTAGTTCAAAGTTTGAGGGTGTGGTCCATCATGGCAGGGAGGTTCAGGGAGGGAGGCTAGAGCTGTAGGGACAGGAGCATGGAGCAGCTGGTCACATTGCACTGGGTCAGGAAGCAGAGAGAAGTGAATGCTAGTGCTTAGGTGCTCCCCCCTTTTTAAAATTTTACTTATTTATTTATTTATTTGTGTGTGTGTGTGTGTGTGTCCCTGTGAAGACCAAGGGTGCTTCACTCTGGGATTTTCCAGGCTCCACCTTCCAGAGTCGGAAGTGCAGGCTGCTGTCATTTCCACCTGACATTTTTACCTGTGATCCAGGATTCAAACTCAGGTCCTTCTGCTTACAAGGCAGAGATATAACCTCTGAGCCATTTCTTCAGTCCTATATTTCTTTCTTCCTTTCTTCCTTCTTCTCTCTCTCTCTCTCTCGCTCTCTTTCTCTCGTGTGTGTGTGTGTGTGTGTGTGTGTGTGTGTGTGTGTGTGTGTGAATGTGCCTGCCTGTGGAGGCCCAAGGATGACTTCAGAAATCACCCTGGATTGTGCTACCTATTTTTTTACTTTGCTCTGAGGTTTCCCAGGCTCTTTACTCCAGGACTAGAAGCATAGGCTGCTGCCATTTCTGCCCGTTGTGGGATCTGGAAATAGAACTCAAGCCCTTCTGCTTTTGAGGCAGAGGCTTAACCACTGAGCCATCTCTCCAGTCCCCATTTTTCCACCTTTTTATACAGAATGAACCCCAGCTGTAGAGTGAGGCTGCCCTCATTTGGGGTGGATATCCTCAGTTAACCCCTCTCTAGAAGCTCCTCATCAACATGCTCAGAGGTGTGTCTCCTAGGTGATTTCCAAATCCCATCCAGCTGTCAATCAATGCCAATCATCATATTCTTTCATTTACAAATTTGTTTCTTGGACTATAGTTATATCGTTACAAGATAGTTACAGGCACAGTGGTATAAGGAAGGCATCATCATCTTAGCCTCATTTGTTAAAAAAAAAAATCACAAACTACCTAAGAGTCTAATATGGGACTGAGTAGTTCAGAGTATTTTAAGTTATCCACTGGTACATCACAAAGGCATTCATGATACAACATGGAAAGCTATTGTGTGCTGGGGTGCTGGGGCGGAGTGGCTCAGTGATCTTTCGATGGCTTAGCATGTTCCGGGCTTTGGTTTCCCTACTGACAGATTGTTAAGCACAAAGAGAAGTTCAGACCCTTGCATTCTTTGGGAGGAGATGTAAAGCTCCAAGGAAAAGTTCAGTTCTTTCAAATGTTAGAAAATTACTGATGGCGAGAGCCCACTTCCAGATAACACCCAAAGAACTGAAAACAGTGATCCAAACAAATACATATACATCAATGTTCATAGCAGTACTACACACAGTAGTAGCCCAAAGGTGAAAACAACCTAAGTTTTCGTCAGTGGATGAGTGGATAAAGGAATTTTGAAATATACATAAACTGGAATATTATTCAGCCTTAAAAAGAGAGAAGGGCTGAGAATATAAAGCACTTATTTTGCATGTGTGAGGCCCTAGGTTCAATCTCCAGTAAAACACACACACACACACACACACACACACACACACACACACACAGGTGTGAAGTATTGATACATGCTGCAATGCAGATGTGCAGTAAAGATAGTCTGAGTGAAAGAAATATACCAACGTCAGATATTACATGATGCCATTCATGGGAAATATTCAAAAGATGAAGCCATAAAGACAGGACTGACATGGTGGGAAGGAAGGAGTTTCAGGTACAGGAATTCCTTTTGGGGGTGATGGGAATATTTTGGAATTAAATAAATGGAGGGAGTCACTGAAAACTACCACAAGGACACCAAATACCATGGAATTATTCACTTCTAAACAGTTTAGGGCTGAGGATATGGCATAGTGGTTGAATACTTAACATGTTTGAGATCCTGGGTTCACTTCTTAGCATGGGATAAAAGATTAGTTTAATATGTGCCATCTTAATTGTGTGTATTACACATAATATTACTAGTCTTCTAAGGGGAGAATTGCATTTTTTGTTTTCTTGGTCTTTTGAGTCAATGAATGGCAGTGCTGATAGTGAGAACAATCAGCTTTTCAAAAGGTCATGTAGCATTATTGTCCTTTCCTTCGTTGACATTCTGAAGGTGCTGCATTCTAAGAGCTGGTAGGTGCTGTCTGTCCCCACACATTGATGGCTGAAGTATGCCAGGAGCCCAGGTGAGGAAGCCCCCTCGAAGGGGTCTTGAGGGGGGAGAGAAGGAGGCACATATTTTGCATGTACTCAAGGCAGGCAAGATGATTTGCTATTGCAGCGTGTTGCCTTGAATGTGCCTCTGAATCTCCGTGGGTCCATCAGCTATCCTGTAAAAACGCACAGGTTGGACTTGCTTTGCTCAAAAGTCCTTTGCAGCCAACACAGTGTGACCCAAGACTGCACTGTGCTGTACTTTGAGGTTGATGGCCCCCAAAGTCTATATTTGCCCCTTTCATGAAAACAACCCGCCTGGTCTCCTTGCCCCTGAACCCAGGGCCTTAGCATGTCCATTGTGTGGGAGTCCCATGCACATTCCACAGGGCCTGCAAAGGAGCCACTTCAGAGGCTGGGGGAGGGGGAGGGGAAGGGGAAGGGGAAGGTGTCATATCTGAACCTTCCTGATCTCCACACAGTAACTTCAGTACACTCTCACACCCAATAGGGACTTCTTTTTAGGGATTTTCTTTTCTTACTTATGTTTGGAATACTTTAAAAGATAATCACTAGCTGAAACACAGTAACAGAAAAAAAAAATGGTAAAGCTTTTCATTAGTGATTCTAGGTAAATCTAAGTGGCTCAGCTCAATCCCCACTTTACACCTGTAAAAACACTTGCTTGCAGACACACTTGGGTTCGTCCTCCACCCTTGCAGTGCCATCCCTGGCAAGATGAAGTCTGACGGTTTAAGGCCTCCTTCACAGGTGGCTAACTCCTGAGGGGAGGGCTGGGCTCTGGCCCCTGTGTCCTTCTATACCCATCCTCCATGCCAATCTCTTCTTTTCCAAAACTGTTGCTGCAGTTTCTGTATGATTGGCAATCTCAGGTAGAAAGAGCCAGTTAGGGGAAACTACTAGAACCTTCTCTTTCGGATAAAGGATGTCAAAACAGAAAGGAAGTTCCTCAGCTCCACACAACAGCCAAGTATTGAGTGATCATGCCTCGGCAGCTTAGTCAGTAGCTATTCCTAAGGCTCTTTCAATTCTCATTCAGCCTGCTGCTGATTGTGTTTGGACAACTGGACAAATGACAGTTTTTCGGTATTTTAATGTTACATCTTTAAAAAAGGGTTTCTTTCATGGAACTGAAAAATAACCAATGGGGGAAAAAAACTGTGATTCGTTATAAAGGCACTAAAATGTTTCAGTGTACCACTTTTTTGGGGGAAGAGGGGGAAACAGGTTTGTGAGCAGGTTTCTTTACCTGCTGAGCAATCTCATCGCCCACAATTCTACCTTGAAACATTCATCCTAAAAATCTACATGAAACATACAAATGTTCACTTCAGTGTTGTTAGAAACAGCAGAGTTGAGGGTGATCTAGCCCCTCATGGCCCTTTAGTGCCATGAGTCCGTTTCCAGCTGCCTACTTCTCTTGGAGGCAATCTAGCCCCTCATGGCACTCCAGTGCCATGAGTCTGTTTCTTGTTCCTTGCTCCTCATGAATTCCATGCCTAGGCACTGAGTTCTCATGGGCTCCCTAGCCCCTCATGGCACTCTATTGCCATGAGCTCTGTTTCATTTCTGCTTCTCATGGAGGCGCCCTAGCTCCTCATGGCACTCCACGTCTGGAGTCTGTGAGTTGCAACCTTTCTCTTTTTTAATAAACTCTACCTTAATTCTCAAAAAAAAAAAAAAAGAAACAGCAGAGTTGAAAAGAGTGTGAACATCTATCAGTAACACTGAACAAATTATTGAGTACTATACTATGCAATATCATTTGTACATCTAATTACTACACTAAGAAGGAAAGGTGTGCTGGTATACAGCTTAAATCTTGTATTTGGAGGCAGAGACTAGCTTCAGCCGAGTGTAAGACCAGCCTCAGTTGTAAGAACCCATCTCAAAAAAGGAGAAAAACAAATGACTGTCTCAGCATTTACAACAATCTCTGTAACCCTTTCTCCGCAATATGTGTCTATATTTTTTCTTTTTCTTTTCAGGCTAGAGATCCAAACCCAGGGTTTTACAAATTCCAAAGCTACAATCCTAAACCCCTTCCTAATGCTCTGTTCCTGGGGTCCAGCCGCTACATATTTTTACCCACATTTCTCTGCTTGGCCTATTAGGGCATGTATGTCTATGTTACTACTTTCCTCCTCAGTGGATGCTCAATAAACTCAGTTATTTAGATCTGAACTTAAGTCAGATGGCAGTAAGGGCACTTGCTGCCAACCTGAGTTCAAACCTGAAACCCACATGGAAGAAAACTGAATCCTGCAAGTTATCCTCTGACCCTCACCACCTTGAGTACCCCCTCCCCCCAAGATAAATACATGTAAGTAAATAAAAGATCAACATCAGTGCCCATGCCTAACAGGGACATTACATTTCCTCTGAGAGAAGGATCTTTAAACTAAGGCCCATTGTAAGTATGGCACGCTCAGCTGTGCTGCTGCATGCATTTCTGTGCCACCGTGCAGCATGAAACAGCATTGCTAGTGTACAGCAACTTGGCTGGGATCCAGGCAACTTCCCAAGCTGTGGCAAGCACTGCAATGTTTTGCTATTAGGCACGTGAAAACCAACACCTTACTTTGGTTGGATAGCTTCAAACTCTTTTTCTCCTGCCTAATGTGGTGGCATTGAGAGTCACTTGAAAGTGATGCATAAAACAAGTTTAAATAGCTTGTCATTTCCTTATTAAACGCTTAATTGTTCACATGACTTTTAACTTAGCTGCGCTGTGTACTAAGTTGCAGTAATACCAAGCTGTTGTGTGTTACAAGAACGCTCAGCCCAAGAAAACAGCTACTTCAAACTCCTATCAGGTGTTTCTAGAGATTCTGTGTCTAGTCCGTGACCTCTGAGCAATGTGGGTTCCCTGGGCCGCAAGGGTATCCTCTGCTGAATGGCTCTGTAATGCTCTCCCTAGCCTTACCACTTCACCTCCACCCCTGTAGCACAGAACAGGCGATTTTCTTTTCCAGCTTTCACTCCTAATGAATCAGTACTGCCAAAAGTGGTACGGCACATGCCTACACAATCCTCAGTACTTGGGAAACAGAGAACAGAGTTCAAGAATAGCCCGGGCTACCAAGAAACTAAAAAATGATTCTGACTAACCAGCCATTGTTTATCTAGATTAGGAATGAAATCTTCCAATTAAGCCACACGATTCGTATGTAATAAACCCAGCCAGGTTTGTGTCCTAGTACAAGGAAGGCAGACAAGAAAGTGTCAGTTCATGGTCAGCCTCAGCTAGTAGAGGCCAGTCTGTGCTACATTAGCCTCCCAAAAATAATTAAACACAGAAAAATGCAATACTAAACCCTGTAATTTCTTAGTTTAAACCTTTAGGTTGTATTGTAACCTCTGGCATTAAACGTGCACCTTTCCATAAGGTTTTATATTATCAGAAACTGGACACTAAATGGAACCATCGCTTTCAGATTCAAGAGCTTTTGTTCTTATCTTACTGCCCAGATCTAAAGTGAGGTAGGCAACCCAAACACTTTAAATCTTTGAAAGGGGAGCTGTCACAACACACCCTTATTTCCTTAAGGCAGAGTTCATTTTTAAACAGATGGTTGACAAGGACTGGTCCAAGGTTCACTTGGTACCTTTCACTTACTTTAGAAGAAAATGGCCCAGTTGAAGTTCTCATTTGGCTTTGATTCGATCACTTTTTTTTATTTACATGTGCCTTATTTAAGAATCTTTAAGTCCACACTCTGAAGGTGAGTTTTACTTCAAAACTTATAGCATCCTGTAAGTACTTGATGTCTGACTAAACCTGTTTAATTTGGCCCGTTAGTCTAATTTATAGGCAAAAAAGTGTTCTTAAAGGGGAAACCTGACAGTCCTTAGCTTAGAAGCTGCTGGTTAGATTACTGGAAACCACTACAATGTGTAACTAAGTTCTTAAGTGAAAGCCATTTAACTAATATTTAAAACCTCTGCAATTATTAGTTTATTAGTATCATCCAGGACTCAAGATGTTCAGTATTCTTCCTGAAATTACATCAACAAATGCAAATGGAAAGAATCCAAGTTAAAATTATATAACAAAACAGCACTCCACAAAAGCGTGTAAAATTACAAGAACGCTATTTTAAAACACTGGCACTTTAAGAGAACGATAATCTCAAGAATCACAAAATTGCCAAATTGCTCCCTAGACTGCTAAGCAGATAAACATGACTAATGAATGAGTTTGGGTTTTATAAAGCAAATATACTGGGTAACTGGTGCTAAGATGCAAAGTTTCCTTCTTTCCTTTGACTTACGAAGGGACAAACCCCAATACAAGAAAATATACCCTATTTTAGTTTTTAATGTGGTGAAATTTTAAACGCTGTCCCAACCAATTAAACATACTTAGGAGTCTCCAGCTTCCTGAGCAATTCTTTAGATAATCGGGAAGGTATGACAATCAGCGCGCGCCAGTCTTCCCTGGGACCAGGTCAGAGGGTTTAAGATGGAGGCCTTGTATTTTAAGCTCACGCTTTTGGGGATACATTCTTGGGTCTTTAATGGGGGAACTGCAAAACACAACTACCATTACATAGTAATGGTAGTTGAAAAATACGGAGTCCTCATGTAAAGATTACAACACACTTTTCTATAGTCCTTCAAGGACAGACTTTCAAATTGTTTGATTCTATAATCCCATGCTGTGACTAGAGCTGGTCACTCTTCACTTTGCAAATACAAGTGGGCTATGTAAAAATCTCTCATCCAATGGATCAAGATTTTGAGTTTTGCTTATGGGTGAAAATGTTCTCAAACTTTTATTAACCCCATTCCAATATGCAGGGTGTGAAGACAAAAGCATTTTTATCAGCTAACTATATGAAAAGATAAACACTGCAATATGACCCAAAGTGGGCAAAAGCAAAAGACTAGCTTTCCCCTCAAGAAGAAAAATTTCAGACCTATGAAAAGGACAACAATACTAATAAAAAAAATTGTATTTACTTAGAAGCATTCAGAATGTCAACAAAACAGCTGCAATTTTTTTTTGCAATTACAGAGTGGTATTCAGTTAACAGAACAACAATTATTTCGTATAAGCTGCATCAGAGACAACTGAAGATGAGAAAACTACCGTCCCCAGATATAACTAATTTGTGCTGTGCACCAACAAGAACCTGCTTCAAATTTCCATGCCAATTTACAACCCCCATACTGTACCAGGCAAGGTTAGTGGCTATTGAAAAATACCACCAGGACAGGGCTATCTAAAGACACATTCGGTAGTGTGTTAACTATACAAAAAAAGACACTGTACAGTTTAAAAACAAATCTTACACAGCCTTACATTTCAATTTTTTTTTTCTTTAAAAGGAGTGAGTTGTGTACAGGGGGGTTAAATGCTTTATAGACAAGAAAAAAAAACTGCGCTAGAACCAACTTATTCATCATCATCATCTTCTTCTTCATCCTCATCTTCTTCGTCTTCCTCTTCTTCCTCGTCTTCTTCGTCTTCTTCGTCTTCCTCCTCTTCCTTCTTTTTCTTGCTCTTCTCAGCCTTCACAACTCCCTTTTTGGCTGCATCAGGTTTTCCTTTAGCTCTGTAGGCAGCAATATCCTTCCAAACAAAGGGAAAACAGGGTATAGTCACAAATGAAAGCAGCACATGTGAACCCTACTGAATGTTCACAACCGGAAATCTGGATAAATGCATGTAAAAATATTATGTGACAAATAAAAAGTGATCTGCTTCTCGTGAAATGGAACAGCTTGCCATCTGAATTGATTCGCCTAACTGAGGTGCAATTATGCATTTCACCCTTACAACTAGAATGCAGGCTGTGATTAAAGGGTAGACACTGCCACCTTCTGAATGCAAAACAGCATTCTACAGGTTTACAGACCTAATCTATAACAGGAATCGTCTTAGGAAAGAAGTACTGCCAGTAAGAAGGCAGTTAACACTAACATTTAGAAATAAGCTTTTCTCAAAATAAGAAATTAAAATTTAAACTTTTAATACTAAATGCTTCAACTTGAGGAAAGAAATAGCTTTCCTTCAATCTATAGTTTACTGTACTTGCGCAAGCTTTAAACTTAACTTGGGAATTTTGTTTTGGCATCTGAAAAAATGTTTTTCAAAAGAGAATTACTGTTTTTACATTGTATGCCTGAATACATTTTGACTGTTAATACCAAAACTACCAGAGATTTATAGAGATATCAAGAAATAACTTAAAGCAGTTAAAATGTCTGGCCCTGCCTCAAGTCAAATTATACTAAATAAAATAATGATGCAATATTTTGTACTTGGTGTTCTTCAATATACCCATTACCCAAAACTTACTGCTGTAAGAAAACAGGAGTGCTTTAGGCAAGATATTAAGCGACTACCTTAGCCCTGGGCAGTCTCCTCACACCCAGCAAGCCCACACTTCTTACCTTTTCATATTTCTCCTTCAGCTTGGCGGCTTTCTTCTCATAGGGCTGCTTGTCATCAGCAGCAGTGTTGTTCCACATCTCTCCCAGTTTCTTTGCAACATCACCAATGGATAAACCGGGATGTTCTCCTTTGATTTTGGGGCGATACTCAGAACAGAACAAGAAAAAGGCCGAACTGAAAAGAGAAATTCAATTTTAGAACTTTAAGTCAACAATGACAAGTGTTACCAAGTATGTGTGGTTTTGCTATGTAAAAGATGCTTCTACTATGCAATGAGCAGGGTAAAAAATATTTAAACAAATGCTCCAGAACATTACTGTTCAGGTATTTCTAATGATACAAAAGAATAAGCACACATTACAAAGTATATTAAGTAAAGAACGAAGAGCAGTAATTCAAAGACTCTAACTAGTATTCCCACTCAACAGGAACTGCATTCGTGATATGTAAATGCACTAACTCGAGCCACTTTTAGCTAACAACTACAAACTCCAAATGGCTCACTTGGTTATCATTTTATTCCAGTATAAAACAAGCCTCAAACTAAAATGTAGGTACTTACGGAGGCCTCTTGGGAGCATTGGGATCCTTGAACTTCTTTTTTGTTTCCCCTTTGGGAGGGATGTAGGTTTTCATTTCTCTTTCATAACGAGCCTTGTCCGCCTTTGCCATATCTTCAAATTTTCCTTTTTCTTTAGCAGACATAGTCTAGGAAAGAATTTTGGTAAACTTGACATAGACATTACTAAACTATTCTTAAGCATTAAAAAGAATAAAAAAAAAAGTCCTTTGACTATTTCACAGCCTCCCACCATTAGACAGCCAGCCAGGCCTTCTCATCCTAATTTGGAAATTATTAACTACTAGTAGTACTTATTACCTTGCTAGCTCCCTAAAACCCTCTTACCTTCCACCTCTCTGAGCACTTCTTAGAGAACTCTGAGAAGTTGACTGAAGCATCCGGGTGCTTCTTCTTATGCTCCTCCCGGCAAGTTTGCACAAAGAATGCATATGATGACATTTTGCCTCTCGGCTTCTTAGGATCTCCTTTGCCCATGTTTAGTTGTTTTTCTAAAATGAAAGGAGCACTTGACGGTCAGTAACAAAATAATGACATGTGTACACTTGGGGGACGACGGGCGTCAAGGAAAATCAAAGTGTGTGCTATTTAATACAGCAGTGACGACTGTCCCATAATCCAAGAAGATGGCAATGAGAGCCAATTCCTAGAAGTGGCTACGCCAAGCAAAACAAATCAACCCACCAACAAAAATTCTTCAGCGTGAACTCAAGAAGTGTAGACACAGCAAAGTATTCGCTATCTAGCTGCCTGTGGTCTCCAGGAGTGTCTCGCCAGTCATGGGAAAACTAAAAATCTTTAAAAAAAAAAAAAAAAAAACCCGAAAGTTTAAGATAAAAACTTAAGGTTTAAGATAAAAAAAATCATGATGCCAATGAGTTTATTTTGCCCTGCACGAGGCAAACACGATATAGGAGACCCTTCCTAATCGCGGGCCTAGAAAAGCCAAAACGAAAGCGGGGAGAAAAAGCAGAAAAACCAACGCCGGCCCCGACTCCCCCGCCGCGCACCTCCAGTCGACCTGCTGGGACCGGCACCCCGCGCGCATCAGAGTTGCGGCGCCGGGGCGGGAGGCGCCCGGGCCTGGCTTCCTCCCGCGGCCGCGCGCGAGCTGCGCCGGCCGCACACGTCCGGTCTGAAGTTTCTCGGCGTAAACAAGGATGGGGGACAAAAGCCACTCCTGCGCGCCCCCTCCCCCACGCGGGCGCCCTCGGGCCTCCGCGAAGTTGGGGGGCCCCGCGCGCGCCGCGGCCGCCCGCTCCCCCCGGCCGCCCCGGCCAGGGGGGCCCGCGCCGCGCCGCCACGTGCGCCCGGAAGGCCCGCGCCGCCGCCCCCATTTTGTCGGCGCGACGCGGCGCGGCGCGGCGAGCGGCGGCCCCGCTCGAAATGGGGGCTGGCTCCGCCCGCGGCCGCCGGGCCGGCGCACGCAATGGCCGCCGCGCGGCGAGCGCGAGCGAACATGGCTCCTTCCCTTTGTGTATGTGTGTGAGTGCGTGTGAGCCGCGGCGGGCGGGCGGGGCGCTGCGCACTCGCCATGGCGGCGGGGGAGGGGCGGGGGCGCCGGCCCCCCCCGCCGCCCGCCCGCCGCCCGCGCTCCCCTCCCCCGGCCGGGCCCTCCGCCGCCGGCTCCCTCCGCGGCCCGCGCGCCCGCCGCCCCCGCACGGAGGACGCGGGGCCGTGAAAAGCGAGGAGGGAAAAAAAAAAGTTGCCTCGGAACTGCTGCGCCCTGCTCCCCCGCCCGCGCGCCGCCCGCCGCCCGCCCGCGCGCCCGCGCGCCGCCCGCCTTGTTTTCTCCCAGCCGCCGCGCCGGGCCGAGTCAGCCATGTTCGGCGAGCGCCGCGGCGCCGCTCCCCCCGCCGCCGGCCGCCGCCTGCGCCCCGGCCCGGGCGGGCTGCGCCCCGCCGCCCCCGGCCCACCCGCGCCGTCCTCGGCCGGGCCGCGGCGCCCCGCCCGGCCCGCCCCGCTCGGCCCGGCCGCGCTTCCCGGCCGGCGCTCGGCTCGCCCGCCGCGGCCGCCCAGGCAGCCGGGAAGCGCCGCCGCCGCCGGCCCCGCCGCCCCGGCCGCGCCGCGCGCACGCCGCCCGCCCCAACGTTCGGCCCGGGGCTCGAAAACACGTTAAAAATTTTTTTTTGATGAAAAAAAAATTTTTTTTTTTGCCCTCCTCGGCGCGGACGCCGCCGGGGGTGGAAACTCGCGGGGCGCGGGCGCGCGGCGCCCCGGGCAGCCCGAGGGCCGCGGCGCGGGGCAGCGTCCCCGGCGCCGGCTCGGGCTCGCTCCGTGCGCAGTTCCCCCCACGGTCCTCCCTCGTTTGCCTTTGTGTGGAGCCTGACCCGCCGGCTCCCGGCCGCGGGGATCCGGCCGCCGCGCGGGCTGCCGGGCCGCCCGAGCCGCTCTCCCCGCCGCCGCGCTGCCCCGCACTCACCCTCCGCGAGGCACAGAGTCGCCCAGTGCCCGTCCGGCTCTCGCTTGCCCCGGCGCTGTCTCTATGGAGCTCAATGTACTGCAATGGCTGTGAGAGCGGGAGCCAGACGCAGCCTCCTCACTCTCTCCGCTCTGTAACATTACTCTCCAGCCAGCGCGCCTCCTATTGGCTACCGCCAACTCACGGCGCCCGCTCATTGGTCCGATACCTCCCATTGTCCTGACCAGAGCCCGCTCGCCATTGGGTGTCTCCGAGGACACGTCACCAAGGATTGAAACAGCGCGCAAATCTGAATGTGTGTGTGCGCCGGGCAGAGAGGCTGAGGCGGGAGCGGCAGAGGCAGAGGCAGCAGCTGCTACGGGAAAGCGGAGCTCTATGGTGTGCGTGTGCCTGCGTCTAACCCGAGCCAGCCCCGGCGCGGAGCTGCGGCCCGAGCGCCGAGCGCCTGCCTTTTCCGCCGGGGTCTCCGAGTCCTCGGACGAAAGACACTCCCGCAGGCCTCGCCCCCCCTCCTCGCCCCACACCGCGCCCCGAGCCGTTGCGACCCCGCGCCCGGGGTCTCCGACCGACCTCCCAAAGTGGGGGCGGCCGGACGGCGGCCTGCCCCCCGCGGAGTGGGGGTCCCCCGCCGGGGCCGAGGCCCGGGGCGGCGGGTCGCGCGTCCCTCGGCAGCCCGCGGCGACTGGTCGCTGCGGGTCTCCGGGCCCGCGGGGCTGCCCCCCGGGTCCCGCGCGCCCGCAGCTGCGCGCCCCTCGCGGGGGGCGTCTCGACCCCCACGGCGGGCTCGCTGGGCTGCCAGAATCTCGAGTCACCGAGTTAGGCGTTGGGTTTCACCCTTTTTCTGAGTTTGCTCGAGTTTCACAGTACGTCTAGAACTTTTTATTTAAATGCAAAGCACGACCTTAACTTCCTAGAAATCAAATAATTGCCCCAGGGAATGAGAGCGCGGCCGCTCTGTCGGGAGAGGGGCTGCACTGTCGGGGGATGGCTGCGGAGACCCGCCGGGCTTCGCAGGTCATCACAGGCCCCGTTTTGGACGGTTTGGCTGTTTTATGTGACTCGGTGTGGATTACTGTTATAATCAAACGAATCCTTGTGATGTTATCGTCCCTCCCATCACACCACTTAGTGCATCCATGTACCTGCTCTAGGATTACGCGACTCGAAGGTGTATGATTACCCGAAGGAGTCGGTGCAGGCCAAGACTGCGTGCGCCCGGACCCACGGCCTGGGAGTCGCGGGCGCGCGCAGGTCCCTGGAGAAAACCGCAAGGTGTCAGGGCCGGTGCGGAAGACTACCCCGTTACATCAGTGCTCTGCACGGCGCTATCTGGGCCCCTCAGAAGGCAGGCCGCACCCCTCTTCAGTTATAACAGACTTCCCCTTTCCTTTCTTCACTGGAATGGCTTTTAGACACTCCTAACCCTACAACCAGCTGCAGTGGACCCAAGTGTAAATAAACCACGTTCACGTTCATTTTCTCCTTCACGTCTAGGCCCCTGTTAATCTCGTGGATCTGGTCTAGCTTACTAAAATACTTAAAGGTAGATTTAAGCGCTCTGTCCTGATCAGTGGTTTTAATGTTCATAATTACTTTGACAAAATGATCATGGGGGCTCTCTGGACCCCTGTGATCATCATCTGAGTGCATGTACAACATACCGAGCAGGCTCACAAACACTAGAGCCTTAAGGTACCTAACTGGGCAGATGTACAATCAGTGTTTTAAAGTGCACATGAACTTTTTAAAAATAATTTTATTGATGAGTGTGTGTGTGTGTGTGTATCAGAGGACACTGTGTGTTCCTGTGGAGGACCGAGGGTGACTTTGGGAATCATCTGGCTGCTTCTATCTCGTTATTGCTTCCATCTGTTTTCCCAGTCTTCCTTCCAGAGCCAGAAGTGCAGGCCACTGCCATCTCCCTCTCCCCTCCGGAATTTTTATGTGGGATCCATAACCCAAACTCAAGTCCTTTTGCTTGGGATTCAGGGTCTTAACCCCTGAACCATCTCCAGCCCAAATACACGTGAGCTTTTTTTAACTGTTATTTTCACACAGATCTACTTACTTCCTACTACTAAGCAAATTTTGTACTTCAGTTAGTTACATCTGGATACTTCCGTCTTGTTTTTATCCCTTTAATTTTTTATAAAATATTCAACAGACTAAGATGTTTCAGTAGCATCCATGGTTTCTGTTGGAGCAGGACGGTCCGGCCTCCTGGCCTCCAGTTGTCTTGACCAGGTTCACTCCAGCTTGGTGAAGTTGATGGTCAGACTATCCAGAGAGGAATGGACTCCCTCCTGGTTTCTAATTGGGCAGGGTGGTATGGTAATAAGCACCGTGTGTTCAAATCTATGTGCTTCACGTCTCTCATCTATTAAACAGAGCTGATCGTGGGATTGTTGTAAAGACTAAACTTTTATTTTTGTCCTTTTTTTGGTATTGTTTTTCCTGATAATGGGACGTGTTACGTAGCCCAGACTGAGCTCAAACTTGCTGTCTTTCTGAAGCATGGAATATTTTCAAAATGAAATCTTATTTAAAATATTTCGTGTGTGTATATGTGGTGGTGGGGGGGATTCTTCCAGTAGGCTGCACCCCAGCCCTGAACTGTATTGTTTTCCATGTGACCCAGGCTGTCCTGCTTCCCTCTCCCAAGTACTGGAAGAACAGGCATGTACCGGGTACCAACTCCAAGCTTCATTTAAGAACATGTTTTGTTCATTTTTGTATGTGAATGTGAGTGCAATTGTATATGCTATGGTGCACAGATAAAGATCAAAGGACAACATTTGGGGGTCAGCTCTCTCCTTCCACCTCGTGTTCCAGGGATTGAACTCAAGTTGTCAAGCTTGCCCAGCAAGCACTTTCACCCTCTGAGCCATTGGGCTGGCCCTGAACATTTTTTTTAAAAAGGCTTAAAATTACATTATGCAGACCCTTTCAATTCCCACAATTTAGAAAACCTCAAACAGGTAGCCTTGAGTTATTCTTCATATTTTAATTTTATATGAAAGCAAGTGAGTAGAAATCAAGTTCTGTTTATCTTGTTTTAATCTCCACCTTAAATGGGACTTGTCTTTTTGTCTTTTAATTCCCAAAGGTGACAGAGGCCTTTCAAGAGAAGAGTTTACAGAATTCCACTTACTCTTTCAGTTCCCCTATCTGAGTGAAGATTTAGTCAGTGGTAGAGCATTTTCCCAGCATTCCCAGGGCCCTGGATTTAGTCCCTACCACCAGGGGGAAAAAAGTTTTTTAGTTTTTTTTTCATTTTAAAACTTTATTTATTTATTTATATTGTGTGTGTGTGTGTGTATCACAGGGCACTGTGTCCCTGTGGAGGAGCAAGGGTGACTTGAGAATCATCCTGGATTGCTTCTATCTCCTTGCTTCACTCTGGGAGTTCTCAGGTTCTACCTCCTTTGGCAGGAAGTGCAGTTCCCCTGGTATTTTTACATGAGATCTGAGGATCCGAACTCAGGACCTTCTGTTTACAAGGCAGAGTCTTAACCCCTGAGCCATCTCTCCAGCCCTGTTTTTTAATTCTTAAATTTGCTTTTTCATAAAGATAGGTGGGGAAGATGTAAGAAGGAAAGACATTATAAAATACACTTTAGTATTTTTTTAATTTTTATTATTTTTTCAATTGTGTGTGTATGCGTGTGTGTGCCATGTGTGTATGTGTGTGTGTGTGTAGAACCACGGATGAATTCGGGAACCACCATGGACCGCCTCCACCTCCTTCTTGTTTACTCTGCCCGGGGATTCACAGGCTCCGCCCTACCAGGATCAAAAACGCAGACCACCCCTACTTCCGCCCGGGGTCTAGGATCCGAACTCAGGACCTTCCGCCTGCAAGGCAGAGGCTTAACCTCTGAGCTACCTCTCCAGCCCCAACTTTAGTATTTCTAATCTCAAATGTATAAACTTTACTACCCTTTCCTTCTGAATGAATAATTAACCACAAATTAATATATATATTTTACTTAAGTATTAGGTGTTTTACGCCAAATCACAAAGAAATCTGCTTGGAAAAGTCAACACCCTCTCCAGGGGTTAATTTAGCCAACCAAGTTATAGACTTTTCTAATTTAGACTTTTATGGTGGTTGTTATTGAGACAAATTGTTGTGTAGTCCAGACTGGCCTAATACTTTTGGTCCTCCTGTCTCTGCCTTTCCAGTGCTGGGGGTGGAGGTGTGTGTTACGCACCTGGCAATTCTGTCCTTCTTTGGTCCCCCTAGGATAGGTGAAGTGCCTTTCTTCTCTTTTACAATCCCGTAAGGATCTGTTCACAAATTGTAAACTCCCAGGTGTAATTACCCAGTTATGTCACTGCATGTCCTACCCACACTGCACCCATCTCATAGGCTGGGGTTTGATCTGTTTGCATCTCAGGCACCTAGTATAGCACCTAGATTATAGCAGGTACTCAAGTTAAGTCATGGAATGAATGACTTGAATAAATGAAATAGTCAAATGAATGCTTACTGCACACTATCATTTCAATCTTTCTCTGCTTCCTTTAGGACTAAGATATATGTCTTTTTAATCAGAAGTCAGAGAAACAGAGTAAGTAGCATGTTATTACCACATTGAGATGGAGGATAGATACCAACTGCACTTCATTCATAACCTAAAATCAAAGAGGTAGAATGAAAGGTGTATGTATGATAAGAGTGTATCTCAAATGTAAACAATCACATAGATCTTACCATCAACCGGTTCTCAAGTGGGCCAGGCCTAGTCCCACAGTGAGCTGGTCAAATAAGAAGTAATCATAGAAAACTGAAAGTGTATGTTTAAAAGTCATTTCCAACAGGTTTTGGAGGCTCAATCCTCATGCAAAAAGAGATGCAGAATGCAGACACCGAACTAAGTTTTTCATTGGTTGAAGGACATGGACTTCTCTGTGAGGGAATAAATCTGGGGATCAGATGATAGGAACTCTTCTTTATAAAACAGAGACAAATCAATTTCTGTAAAGGAATAAAACAGAATATGTGGGTAAAACACCTAATATCTAAGTAAAATAGTAAAACAATATGTGACGAAGAAAACCACACTGAAGATCAACTGGGCACAGGGCATGGTACTGTTATCTTGTGCTGGAGGGGCTGAAGCAGGAGGATCACAAGTTGTTGGGCTTTTAAAATATTTTATGTATGTATGTATGTATGTATTATTTCAAAGAGAGAGGGTGTTGAAGGACAGAGGTACACACCACAGAGTTTGGAACCAGAGGAAAACTTTCAGAAGTCTTTTCTGTCCTTCCTGTATGTGGGTCCTGGGAATCAAACTCTCGTCTCCAGGTCTGTGTATACTTCTACCCACCGAGCCATCTTGTTGGCCCAGGATCACAGGTTTAATGCTCGTGAACGCTATTTCAGAAAAACAAACACAGGCAAGCCACAAGATCATATAGGAAAAAAATTAGGGTGAAGAAAATAAAAATGAGCAGAAGCAGGAAAAGAAAGCACGCGGAGTCACTGCTACAATTTCACCACGTTTCATTTTCTGATGAAAAACTAAAATTTGCAAGGAAATAATGAGAATTTTAGTGGTTGTGGAATTTTTTTTCCTTATTGTAGCTATAGACTATTTTTTCCCCTGGTGTATTCTTTAGGAAAATCTTTGAATGTGACTCCAACTGTGACCAAAAGGAATATCCTTCACCTTCTCCCACTCCTCTGTGACAAAGATGTTTGGCAACTTTTGTGTTTGCATTCATATATTATTTACAACTTCTTCAAGGAAAAAAAAATCAGTTATTTGGTAAACAATTGTTTGTGTGTATCATTTATGCTTTTTTCTTAGTATGCATAGCTTTTCAAAATATAGTATTTAAAAAAGAGAATACAATGAGGACTGCAAATTGTAGAGTTCATTTTTAGAATTCCTTTTTTACTCCTTTACATGGGGAAAAATGTAAGAATTGAAATGACTACAAGAGAAGGGTGTTTATTCATTTATTTTGAGGCAGGTTCTCAGCAGTACAGGCCTGAACTTGCTAAACTAGCCTTGAACTGCCCTTTCAACCTATCAAGGATTAGGATGACAGATGTTCAATACCTTGAATAACCAGTGGAGGTTTTAAAACTCTTTAATTGATATAAATGACATACAATTAGCATCTACCATAGGATGCTACATTTATCAACACTTTCCCAGCTCCCAGTTTTTGGTGTGACAGGGTCTGTAGCCTAAACTACCTTCAGTCTTGTAATCCTCCCGCCTGCATTCCTTGCGTGCTGGGATAGACATGCGCAGCACCACATCCAGCCTTTTCTATTTTCCTGTTTCCTGACTTAGAAACACCCAAGTGCCTAGACCTAGGGTGGGAGAAAAAGATCAATGCAATGATTTGTGAACTCTAGCCTAGAAGCAGGGCACTGAGTTCCAGTCCTCCTCTCCCCACCCCCACTCACAATACCCAGACCTCTGGTAGTTACTAAGGTCTTTGCCTAGCTTCCTTAACACTTATGGTATTATTAACTTGTCTAATTTGAAAGGTTGTTCGGAACTAAATGGATCTGTGCAAAGAAAGGCCTGAGGTAAGAGGAGAGAGAGATGGGTGTCCTTCTACCCATCATCAGGAGGAGGCCTGGAGCCCTCTTGAGATTTCAGTACCACTTCCTGCCTCAGCCGTTCCTGTGGAGTGTGCTCATAGCTGAGCACATGTGTGACTTCTGCTCTGGGCAGTGTCAAAGGTACCAAAACTACTTTCCCCAAAGAACTGGAATTCTCAAGAACTAGAATACCTCACCAGGTAGTAAATAGAATAAGAGCCATGCCTTCCTTTAATGAGAGGATTGTTCTAAGGTTAATCAAAAAACAGTGGTATGAAGGGATCTGAAGTCAGAAATTTTACTCTTTTTTATGTTTTGACTTTAAGAATCACACCAACAGGTCAAATCCAATTTCCCTAATCAAAGTGCCTGTTAGGGTTTGGACCTGCACTGCTATTCGCAGGCTCATGCATTGAGTGCCTGATCCCTAGCTAGTGGTGTTATGTTGAGAGGCTGTGGAATTTTTAAAAAATATTTTTATTTATTAAGAGAGAGAGAAAGTGAGAAAGAGAGAGAGAATGGATACCAAGCCATGGCACGGGCGGAGGAGGTCAGAGAACACCTTTCAGAAGTCAGGTCTTTCCTTCTACCACGTGGGCTTCCAGGGATCGAACTTGGATAGCCAGGTTTATGAGCAGGTGCCTTACCCACTGAGCTATCTCACTGGCTGAGCTGTAGAGCTTTTAGGGGGTGGATCCTAACTGGTGGTATCTCTAAGGGCCCGTCTTCGAAGATTATAGTCTAGCTTTGGTTCTAGCGCATTCCCTGCTTCCTACCCTATCATGGTGTGGACAGTTTCTGCCACATTCCCACTGTCACAATAGCCTCCCCAAGCTAATGGACTAAAATAAAAAGAAATCTTTTTTTCCTCAAGTTGTTTCTGTCTGGTATTTTGTTTATAGCAATTGCAGAAGTTACTAATATAGTATCTGAGGCTTTAAAAAGAAATGCTTTCTTACATACTCACAGGAGGGGCAATAATAAATAATAATAATAATAATAATCAGATAATAGCAAGTGGTGGTGAGCATGTGGACAGTCATGACCCTTTCTGGCACTGGCAGGAATGTAAAATGGTGGAGAGGGCTGGGGGCTGGCGTAGGGCTTAAGCCTCTGCCTCACAAGCAAAAAGACCTGAGTTCAAATCCCGGATCCCATGTAGAAAAACACAGGTGGAAATGGCCTATACTTCCAGTCCTGGAAGGCAGAGCCTGGGAAACATCACAGCAAAGCAAAGAGGAGATAGAACATCAGGATGGGGGCTGGAGAGGTGGCTCAGGGGTTAAGCTTCTGCCTTGCAGGCAGAAGGTCCTGAGTTCAGATCCTAGACCTCACGTATAGACGCCAGGCAGAAGCAGGGGCAGCCTGCGTTTCTGGTCCTGGTACGGTGGAACCTGTGAATCCTGAGACAGAGTAAACAAGGAGGTGGAGGCGGTCCATGGTGGTTCCTGAATTTGTCCGTGGTTCTACACACACACACATACATATCCACACGCGCACACACATTCATGCACAATTGAATAAATAATAAACAATAAAAAAATTAAAAGAAAAGAACATCAGGATGATTCCTGAAGTCACCCTTGGGCCTCCACAGGCATACATAGTGCCTTCTGATACGCACACACCCCAAGGCAGAAAGCAATCCA
This sequence comes from Typhlomys cinereus, assembly GCA_023101885.1. Classification (NCBI taxonomy): domain Eukaryota; kingdom Metazoa; phylum Chordata; class Mammalia; order Rodentia; family Platacanthomyidae; genus Typhlomys; species Typhlomys cinereus. The sequence goes on along the minus strand of JALPQD010000172.1, from coordinate 3,927,771 downwards.
CTTGTCTATCAGTTGATGAGCTAACTAATGATAAAATGTGGTATGTCCATATAATTAAGTTTTCAGTTTTGCTTTTTGGTACTGAGGACTGAGCCTAGGCCTCATAGTCAGGCATCTACAGCTAAGTTATAGCCCTGGCCCCTTTTCATACTCTTTTAACATTTTGTAACAGGGTATCACTACTTTACATAGGCTGGCTTTGAACTTACTCTGAAACACAAGTAGGCCCTGACTTTGTGGTCTTCCGTCTTCCAAGTAGCTGGGATTATAGGCCTACTACAATTAGTATTGACAATAAAGAATGAGGACTGGAGAACTCGCTCACCTGGCAAATAAGAACGTAGGTTTGATCTCCAGCACACAAGTAAAAAGCTGGGTGCGGCAAATATGCTTGCAATCCAAGGGCCGGGAGGTAGAAACAGGTGGATTCCTGGGACTCACTGGCCAGCCAGTGACTCCTGGGGAACTGCATCAAGGCTGATCTCTGGCCTCAACACATATGCATGTGCACCTGCACATAGCACGCACACACAAACACACGCATACATGTACATGCTTGTGAGCACACATATACAATGCACACACACATGCACACACACAGGACACACACACATACACAGGACACACACACACAGGACACACACACACATACCATGAATGAAATGCTCTGTTAAGTGGAAAAGGGCCGACACAGACTATGGCCCCATTTACATGAAATGCCCAGAATAGGAAATTTTATAAAGACAGAAAATGAACCAGGGGTTGCCAGGTTTGTAAGGAAGGGGAGCGCCTGCTAATGTGCTTGGGGTTCTTTCAGGCGGGCTTCTGAACGTGTTCTAAAATTAGATTGTAGTAATGGCTGCGGAGTCTGTAACTGGCCCCAGACCTCTGAGCTGTTCACTGTAAGTGGGTAAATTGCACACCGTGTGAATTATATCTCAATGAAGCCATTTCTTATGAAGGAATAAATGACTTATAAGCAGTTTTGGTTAACCAAACAAAGCAAGAGACGACAGAGCCCTTCCCACTCACCGGTCTCCCCATCCCTCCTGCTGGCCTGCTGTTTAACACCAGTGAAAACGACGGCCCCCTCTTCAAAAGGTAAAAATTTCCCCTGTCATTGGAGTTCCACGTTCTGTACTTAATGTATATTTTAACTACAAAATAGTAATTTCCAAAGAGCCCCTTGGGAAGTTTTTCATCAGAGCCTGGGGTGACCCTCAGGAGAAAGCTAAGTGACAAAGAGTCGGATCGGTTGGAGCAGACCGAAGTCTACTGTCCTGACCAATATGCTTTGCATGGTTAGCATAGTATTTTTAAGATTTGGAATTTTTCACAATAAAAAAAATCTTTTGAAAAGTCAGAGGTTGGAGGCTGATGTACATTTGGTAGGACAAGGAGCTGTGCTGGGAACTGCCTCTCTGAGTGGGCTTTGTACCCCTACCTTGACACCATCCCCCGGGGGTCCCAAAGCGCTTCACCGGACTCTTTGTACCACCTGCCTGGCCCTGCAGACTGGACCTTGCAATTCCCAAGTTGGATCCATTGTTTTATATGAAGAAAAATTCTCTTGGTGGTATTAGGGATCGAGTCCAAGGCCTTGTCAATTCTCAGTGGGACTTTTGCTACAGAAATTTTCTTTCCCTCCCTTCCCTCTCTTCTTTCCTTCCTTCCTTCCTTCTCTCTCTGACTCTCTCTCTGTCTCTCTCTCTCTGTTCTTCTCTCTCCTTCGCTCCCTTCCTCCCTCCCACCTCTAACATATAAGGTCTCTCTCTCTCTCTCTCTGTCTCTCTCTGTGTGTCTCTCTCTGTCTCTCCTTCCCTCCCTTCCTCCCCCAACCTCTAACATGCAAGGCAAGCATTCCACCACAGAACTACATCCCCAGGACTCTTCTTCATGTTTTTATTTTGAAACAGGTGCTTGATAAATTGCCCAGGCTGGTCTTGAACTTCAAAATCCTCTTGTCCTGGCAGCCACCCTCCAATAGCTGGAATTACAGGTTTGTGCCATCAGACTCCATGCTGAATTTTTTTTTAAGCCAGAAACTTCCTTTAAAGCCAGGTAGAGGCGTACATAACTATAATCCCAGCAGCCTGGAAGCTGAGGCCGAAGGAGTTAAAGTTCAAGGTCAGCCTGGGCCTTGAAAGACCTACATGAAGGAAGACCCACACGCAGGGGTCGCTGAGCGTGCGTGAGGTCTTTCTTACACTCATCCCCAGAGTCGGGAGGGGGAGGGGAGCACGCAGGAGGAGGCCTTTATCCTAAGCAATTCTATAGAGCTGGGTCGTTAGCTTTCTTTTACTCATGGTGCTGTGGAAGTTTAGAGCACTTTTGGCTGAGCTCACGTGGCCAGCGAGAGAGCGACCACGTGGGCCTGGTTCTGACTTTGAAGCAGATGCTTTTCCACTAGGCCACATGAGCTAATTGTGAGTCTCGCTAATAAAATTAAAAATATATTAATTTTCCTAGTCAAATGGCTTCCTACCTCATAGGATACATGGGCACTTAAGGTGAGATGCCGGCTTATGGCGCCGGCCTTCGGGCAGTTGAATAGATGGTGTGACAAACAACCAGAAGCCGTCTCTGACCATCATCAGTGGGCCCTGCTCTTTGCTAAACGCCAGATTACAGTGCCAGTAAAGCCTCATTTCCTGCCAGGAGGACATCGTGAGTCCTAACCGACAAGCACAGGTGCTAAAGTTGACTGAATGGGACAGCAGGAAGTGGCAAGAGAAATGCCCAGTAGCAGGGCCGGGGGGTCAAGCTCTAGGAAGACTAACCTCTGCCAACCCTGCAGGTGAGGTGGGTCCTAAGGTTGGAGAGAACTCTGAAGACAGGAAGGGGAAGCACCTTGTCCTGCCGGGGAGGGGGCCAACAGAAAGCCCTGCAGCAGAGGGGTCCGGAAGTGGCGGGAAGATGCCCTCAATGCCCGGGAGCCTAGGAGATCCGTCCTAGCAGACCAGGGGCACTTTCCCCTCTGGGAGAAGTTCCTCTCCTTGGACTGGCAGACAGTCAAAGTCACAGGTTGGCGGTGCAGGGGTCTCTGCCAGTGGGACAACGACATCAGGTGCCTCTGGTTTCAACGTGCCCAGGAAGCTGAGCGGTCCCAACAACAGAGACTTGGAGAAAAGAAAATAATGACTTCGTGGCCAGCCTGGGTTACATAGAGAACTGCAGGTCAGTGTGGGTTGCTGAGTAAGACTCTATTCCAACACACACACACACACACACACACACACACACACACACACACAGAGAGAGAGAGAGAGAGAGAGAGAGAGACAGACAGAGACAGAGAGAGACAGAGAATACGTTAGAGGCATGGCTCAGTTGTAGAGCACTTGCCTAGCTTGCGTAAGCCTCGGGTTCTATCTCCAAAATACTGCAAAAAGAAAATAACAACAAAAACAGCAAAACAACCCCAGGGCTGGGGAGATGACTCGGCAGGTAAAAGTGCTTGCCACAAGCCTGGAGACTTGAGTTTCGACCCTAGATTTACACAGAAGACGATAGAGAACTGAATCCAGCAAGCTGTGATCTGTACGCATGCTCAACAGTACACACACACACACACACACACACACACACACACACACACACGTAAAAACAAAATCAATCTCAAGCCACCCCAAAGTGGCTCTTGGGGGTACAAAGGCGACTGGTGATCAGCAGCCTGGTTCTCAAAGGTGCTGGCGCCTGCCTCTTGTGAGATGCTGCTAATCCCCATGCTGAGGTTTCCTTTTGACTTCCAAGAATGGAAAAGAGGAAGTAGGAGGGAGATACCAGGGTTTAGTGTAAGTACTACAGCAGATGGACAATCATGCTCAGAAGGACTCCCTTGAAACCACCATGGCACCGGGCCAGTGATTTTGTGACTAGGAACCGTCCAGAAAGCAACCAGAAGTAAGTAAAGGGCACAGAGGTGTGAAGAGGAACGCTGTCGGCAGCCTTGCTGACAACATGGAGCCAAGCCAGCTGTGAGCGAGAAGGGCTTGGGCGGACATATTTGGGTCCCTGGGTTGGTTTGCTTGTGAGATGTGGTCCTGTTGCTGTGGCATCTACGCTGATCTCCTGGACTCAGGTGATCCTCTCGTCAGCTTTCCGAGTGCTGGGAGCTCTGCTAGACCCTTCCTGCGCTGTTTCTTTTCTGTTTTTTCGTGTCTTTTCTTTTTATTTGATACATGGTCTCATATATCCCAGGTTGGCCGGGAACTCACTGTGTAGCCAAGGATAACCTCAAACTTTTGACCCTCCCGTCTCCACCTCCTGAACGCTAGGATTATGGACACACACCACTGTGTCTAGTTTTTGCAATTCTAGGGTTGGAACCCAGGGCTCTGTGCATATTAGGCAAGCACTCTACTAGCTGAATTACATCCTTAGGCCCATTCTTGCCTTTTATGGCTGTTGGAAGAGGATTCTGGGGCCTCATGCATGCTAGGCAAGCCCTCTACCTCAAAGTATTGGATCTGAAACCACAGCTCTGATTTGTCTTCATGACACACTCCTGTTACGTCCCTGACAAGCTGTTAGACAGCAGAATTAATGCTTTAATGGCTTATCATGCAGAAAAGTATTTTCCGAAGGATCCCTGATTGGGAAAAAAAGTGTATGAATCTAAAAAGATTCAATAAACGAAAGTGTTAAGAGTATGTATTTTGGGGCTGGAGAGGTGGCTCAGGGGTTAAGCCTCTGCCTTGCAGGCGGAAGGTCCTGAGTTCGGATCCTAGACCCCACGTATAGACGCTGGGCAGAAGCGGGGGCGGCCTGCGTTTCTGGTCCTAGTAGGGCGGAGCCTGTGAATCCCGGGGCAGAGTAAACAAGGAGGAGGTGGAGGCGGTCCATGGTGGTTCCTGAATTCACCCATGGTTCTACACACACACACACACACACACACACACACACACACACATACATACACACGCACATTGAATAAATAAAGGAAAAATTTTTTTTAAAAAAAGAGTATGTATTTCTTTCGAAAGGCAATGTTGGGTCAGAGAGATGGCTCAGGGGTTAAACCTCTGTCTTACAAGCAGAAGGTTCTGAGTTCAGATCCCAGATCCCACATAAAAATGCCAGAAGGAAATGGCAGTGGCCTGTACTTCTGATTCTGGAAGATGGAGTCTGGAAAACTCCACAGCAAAACAAAGAGGAGGTAGAGCAATCCATGGTGATTCCAGAAATCACTCCTGGGCCTCAACAGGCGCACGCAGTGTCCTCTGATACACACACACTAAATAAATAAATATTTAAAAAATGAAAACCAATCTTTACTTTCTCTTAGTAATCTCTACTCTCCTTATTTTCTCTTTAGTAATTCCCAAGTGTGGTACAATCAATTCATATTAGAAATAAAGGTCCCCTAGTGAAGGGGCAGTACATGTCTATAATTCCAAGGCTTGGGAGGAAGAGGCAGAGGGAGCAGGAATTCAAGGCAACCTCCTGTACATGGCAATTTTGAGATCAATCTAGACTATGGAGAATTTCTCTCTTTGTCTCTCTGTCTCTGTCTGTCCATCTGTCCGTCTGTCTGTCTGTCTGTCTCTCTCTTTTTAATACATATATAAAGGAAACAAAGGCCTGACTTTTTTTAAGTACTGAGTCTTGAACCCAGGGACCTGAGCAAAAGCTCTATCACTAAACTACTCTCTCAGCCCATTCTATTTCTTCTTTATTTTGAGGCGGGTTCTGGCAACGCAGCCCAGTCCAGCTTTGAATTTGTGATTCTCCTGCCTCAGCCTCAGCACTGGTATTTTGAGTGGAAAATACTTAAACACTGCACTTTCCCCCCCTCCATTTCTTTTTCTTTCTTTCTTTCTTTTTCTCTTTTTCTCTCTTTCTCTCTCTCCTTTCTTTCTTTCTTTCTTTTTCTTTCTTTCTTTCCTTCCTTCCTTCCTTCCTTCCTTCCTTCCTTCCTTCCTTCCTTCCTTCCTTCCTTCCTTCCTTCCTTCCTTCCTTCCTTCCTTCCTTCCTTCCTCTTGATGGCTTTTCAGCTTTATTGTACACTCTGCATTTATTTCTCATGCACATTGACTATCTGTAGATTTTTGAACATGGTCAATGGGATGTAGTTTCCAAAGTATAGAGTTTTTTGACGGTGTTTGTCCTCACTGCACTTTCTGGGCAAGAGCACACAGATACGGTATGGAACATTCCTTATTCCTTTGGTCCAGACAGCTTTATTGAGCTTGGTGTCAATGTGCACACCTGGAGTTCCAATCTCCTTCATAGCAAATTTCCAGATTTTTTTGAGTGCCCGAGAGGCATGCTTGAAACCTGCCCCATGGATGCACTTGTGAATGTTGATAATATATTCTCAGGTCACTACTTGTTGATGTCAGAATGGCCCTTCTTCTTGCCACCCTTCTTTGCAGGAGCCATTCTGCCTGGCTCAAGCAAATTGTAAGAAAGGCATTTACTAGTTAAAGACTCAAAGGCTTAGATGGGGTGTGGCTTGGTAGCATAGCAGGAAGCATGATACATACAACATGTGTGCACATTATGTTTAAATAAAGTAAATACTCAAAAATTCCTATTTGTTACTCTAGAAGCATGCCTCTTTAAGGACAAATATATGTATTTAGCGTAGTTCTGAGGTGAGAGCATGGCTTTTGTTCCCAAACATGGCCGCTTTGTGTAGTCACTGTGACAATATGAATAGCAATTAGGTCATTTGAAGGGAAAAATAGAAGATAATGTTCATCTGAAAACACACACACTCTCATCTCTCCCTGCTACTTTTTATTATTATTATTATTATTTATTCAATTGTACGTATGTGCACATGTGTATGTATGTGTGTGTGTGTGTGTGTGTGTGTGTAGAACCACAGACGAATTTGGGAACCACCATGGACCACTTCCACCTCCTCCTTGTTTATTCTGCCCCGGGATTCACAGGCTCCGCCCTACCAGGACCAGAAACGCAGGCTGTCCCCGCTTCTGCCTGGCGTCTATACTTGGGCCTAGGATCCGAACTCGGGACCTTCCACCTGCAAGGCAGAGGCTTAATCCCTGAGCCACCTCTCCAGCCCCTTGCTACCTTTTCTTTTGAGACAAGGTCTCATGTAGTGTAGGCTGACCTCAAGCTCAACAGGTAGCTTGATACCTTTGAGCATCAGTTCTGACGTTCCTGCTTCCCGTCTCCGAGAGCGTTGGAATGGTAGGCAGGCCCCTCCATACCTGGCGTATTGGCTGGGGTTACAGTTGTGCTCCGCCCATGGGTCTCTGACTTCCACTGTGCTTTGTTTTGAGGTAACAGAGATGGAATCTAGGTTCTGCCCAGCCCCTGATGGACTTCCAGACAAAAATTCTGGCGCTGAGCTGCACTGTGGCCCTGATGTGTGGAGAAGAGCAGCGGCATTGGAACCAGACACTCCTAGCTCCGGGTCTCGGTCCTGATGATTCCTGGCAGTCATGCGGGGCAGCGTCAGGAGCGGGCCTTAAGCCTCGGTGGGTGTGCCAAATGACAGACACCCTCTGTACAAAGAAGACCGTTCGTTTAAATGAGCTCAGGTGCAACAGAAACTCACCCTAGCATGTAAATCCCTTGGGCTGCAGTCAGTGATCAGCAGATACTGGTTGTTAATTTTAGGTTATTTAAAACTACCATGGAATGGGGGGGGCATGGTAGTATCTACCTATAGTACGAGCTGTGAGAGGCTGGAAGTTCAAGGAGTGAAGGAAGCCTGAGATACATAGCAAGACATAATCATAACAACACATACATGCCTTACACAAAAGACATAAAGGATGTGGTGCATTTGGTGGAGTGCTTACCCACATGCACAAAGTCCTGGGTTCGATCCCTAGCATTGCATAAATCAGAGGTGGTGGTGTATGCCTATATCCCACTATTTGGGAGGCTGAGGCAGGAGGATTGCCAGAAGTTTGAGGCCAGCCTGGGCTACATAGTGAGATCCATGGTAGCCTCAGCTAGAGGGTGAGATTTTGCCTCAGAAAACAAAACAGAACGTCAACATGTGAGAATGAAGTAAAAAGAGCTCAAGTGTCTGTAGCAGTATAATTTTAAGCAAGTCCGTGTGGTGGTGCAGCACAAGGATGGGTTATGCACACTATGTGCTTAGGAGACTTTGTACAGAAAATTCTTAACTTTATAAATTGTATAAGAAAATGTAAATCTTAAAAAATGTTCATAAAATTACTTTTTTTTCTGCGTGATACTCTAGTTAGTGTATGTATATGCAATTTATTGCGTATCCTATATTATATTCAGACATCGATGATTTACATTTTACTAGCAAGTCAATGTCAGTTTGGGGGTTTCCGGAAGGAGAGTTTTTTTGGAGTGATAAAAGGTTATAATTCAAAATAAAAATAATGAACTCTAAAAAAGAAAAGAAAAAACGGAATAAAGTAAAAACAAAGAAAACACCAGAATCGCAAGCAAAACAAAAGTAAAAATGGTTTTTGTAAACATAAAAATTTTCCAATGCATGCTACTTTGCTGCTTAAAAACAATTTAATGACCACATCTGTTTCCAAATTAACTGCAAAATCTTCCGCTGGTCCCCAGAAACCTCTGGGCATGGTGAAATTCCACCCTTGCTCCCTCCTACCACCCTGGCAGCCTCTATCTAGTGAGACGGACCTTGCACCTTGCCGCCTCCGACTTGTGGACAAGCTGCTTCTATGGACGGCACAGTGCTTCCCTGCCTGGCCTGCTAAAGTCCACCTGGCCCTGCAAACCTTCCTGACCTTTAGAACTGTCAGCTGTGGGCCTCCCTTTCCTTTGCAATCCTGTCGCCTTTGGTTGCACCTTTCTAGTGTGGTGAAGGTAGTAACAATTTGTTGTTGCACATTTCATAACCGACATAAATACCTAGCACGGGAGACTGGCTCAAGCCTGCTTGTTTCTCCAGCACTCTTTGCCAGCCAGCGGCGCTCAAGAAATATGATTTTAATTTTATGTGGCATGCTTGCTGCATGGTCTTATTTTCAAGTTAAAAGTGATGTCTATAAAAAGACAAAGGGATCCAAATTAATGTAAATAAAAATCAAAAGAGAAAAACAAAATAACAACAAAAGGAAAAAAATATGTCTACAACATCCTTTCCTTCATAGATTACATATGCCACAGCTGTCCCTAGGGACACAGGCAAAACATATATTATTATTTTTGCAAGTCAAAAAGAGTGGATATCGGAAATTTTGTATAGTTCAATTCTATTTGGGTTGGGTTGGTCCCTTTCCTAATGATTTGGGGGCAATATTTCTGTAAGCTGTTCTATTGCCCTGTTTTCTTTTTTGCCACATGAAATATGTTTATTAGTTTGTAAATGTATTTATTGATCATCTTTTGTGTCTATTAAATGTCTTTATGGCCAAAGCACTAACTCTAGATTTCTTCTTCAGTACTAAGGATTGACCCAGAGCCTTATATATGAACTAGATGAACTCTCATATCTTTTTTTCTTTCAGTTTTATTAAGAAACAAAAGAAATTAAGGATCAGCTTGCAAACTTGTAATCCCAGCACTTGACAGGTCAAGCTGAGTTGATGAGATAGTTCAGTGGGTAAAGGGGCTTGCCACCAAGCCTAAAGACTCGGGTTTAATTCCTGGAGCCCACATAGGCTCCCCATAGATGTGTACAACTATTGCATGTTAGTAAAAGCAAAGAAATTAAAACAGGGAAACCAAGTTCACAGCAAAACAGCTTGCTGGTTTCTGATCTTTTCCAGTAGTCTTCACTGCAAGTTGTCTTTTGACTGCATGTGCATTAGCATACGCATGCACGCCCAGGTACACACACAGAAAAATTTAAAAGAAAATAAAGAAAAATAACCAATAGAGCAGCAGAAGAAAGGAACAAGAAATTAACTGCAGAGAAGCAGAAGTCATTGTGCCAAACGTGTTCTAATCAAAAATGTTCCCTGAATCTCTCCAACATCTAAGGAAGGTGGCCCGAGGGGTTGGTGAGCCCTAAGACAAGCATGAGATGCTACCAAAATTTAGGAGTCAGACAAAAAGCCTGTTGGAAGCCAAAGACTCAGGGGAGGATGTGAGATGTGAGATAGGAGCAGCATTCTTCTAAGGTATGTTGCCAATCCTGCAGCAGAGGCTTAACCACTGAGCCACCTCTCCAGGCCCCACTGCAAGCTCTTCTGAGACAGGAGGAGGAGCGTCATTTAAGGCCTGCCTGGGACACGTGGCAAAAACCTGTCTCCAAATAAAAAGCAAAGAGAGCTAGGGGAATATAAGCCCGTGGTACAATCCGCATCTAGCATGTATGCGGCTCCAGGTTCCATCGCAAGGAACAGGAGTGTGTGCACACCCCCTAGCTTAGCTGGAATCTGTTTCCCTTCCTCTTCTTTTGTATCATTTATTTATGATGAGAAAGAGAGCGAGAGCGAGAGCGAGAGCGAGAGAGAGAGAGAGAGAGAGAGAGAGAGAGAGAGAGAGAGAGAGAAGGTATGCACAATATACTATGGTGCAAGGGTAGAGGCCAAAAACAACTTTTAGAAGTCAGTTCTCTCTTTTCACCATATGGTCTTGCAGGGACCAAACAACTCAGGTCACTAGGTTTGTGCAGGTATGTTATCCATTGAGCTATCTCACTGCCCCCTAACACACACATGCACACACACACACACACACACACACACACACACACACACACACCTTCTCTTCTCACCTTTTCCCTTTCCCTCCATCGTCTAAGAAATAAAACAAAACCCAAAAGAAAGCAATAGTGAGAAGCAAGACAGTGAGGCACAGGGCAGCAGGGCGGCACTAGGACTCTTTGACACTTGTCCTCTGGCATCGCAGTGCTCCTCCTCATTAGAATCGGCACAGTCACACCGTGAATGCTGCTGCTTCCCTGACCATACAGATGTGGAGATTAGGGCTGCCTGAGCTTACCAGCTGATGCCCCAAACTCGGGTCCATCTGGCTGCAAAATCCAAGTCCTTTCCCAGTAAGGGTGTGCACCTGCCACCCCATCATTCTCGGCTTTGGTACCAACACCAACAAAAACAAAAATCTATGCTCCAAGGAAGCCAAATGATAAAGATTGTGCAGTAGTTTTCTTTAAGGGTCACTGTGGGAAACCTGAAATTTAGGTGAAACTGTCACGGTAGAGAGATGGCAGATCAGAGGGCACTGCCGAATGGCGGACTCCAGAGCACCTTATCCAGTGTAAACCAAACAGGACAGGAGCTGCCTCTCCGTTCAGAGTCCACAGCAGGTGGCCGTAGGCATCCGGCCTTCATAAACCTTCGGGCCTACAGGCCTGACTCCGGAACAGGATGTCATCGAGGACTCCTCCCTTCACCGGCTCCCCACAACCCCCAAGCGGCAGGTCAAGTCTATGTACTCTACTTGCTAACATTTCTCGCCTTTGTGTTATTTCCCTCCTTTCTGAGGCCACTGGTGAATCTACAGCATCCGTTGCTATGCTAGTTAGATGTGGCTGGGCTCTGGGCACATGTGTGAAATTAGTAGTTAGGGCAAGCCCGAGCAAGTCTGCAAGAGATGGACTGATGTGGGGATACCCAGCCTAAGGTGGGGGGACCATTCCTCGGGCACGTGAAGGCTATGGGGGACTGGTTCAGCAACTGGCATTCTTCAGCTTACTTTGGCATCTTAGAAAGCTCCTAATGACTTCCCAAGTAAAGAGGAGAGTGATTACGATGCCCCTTATGCCAGCCATCGCTCAGCACCCTCATGACAGAGCATGGTCAGGGGGCTGCACGCTCAGGCCTCTGCCGCTCTTCCAGCCGCTGGAAGCCCCCGGCGGCCAGGGGAGGGCCTGGGATGCATCCATTCCTTCGGGCCCTCAGGTTGCCTTCCTCTGCCTCCTCCTGCTTGCCTCCTGACACTCCCGCTCTGGCGACTCCCAGCTGCCTGCAGCACCCCGAGTCCACCGCCTGTGTCTGGGGCCTTCAGTGTGCATTGGCTGTCCCTTCTCTTTAGCATCCAGCCTGTAGTCTGACCTGCAGGAGCTACTTGGTCCATGAGCAAATGTTTATAGGCGATAAAATAGGAAGCGTAAGTCTTCTGCCACTGTGTAACTGACAATTTGGTCAGTGAGTGTGGCGTACATGTGTTGAAATACCATATGGAACCCCATAAATATGTGCGATTATTACATATTAGTAAAAACCAACCCGCAAAGACAAGAAGAAAACGACCAAAAGCCAGTCTCACAGCAAAACAAGACACTACGTTTCCCATGTCTTCCAGATATCTCTAGCAAATTCCTCACCTTCCTCTCCACTGTCATGCTCTCTGCGGACCAGAATACATGTAAGCAGTTGGCCAATGTCTTTGTTTACAGTGCTGGTTATCAAATACTGGGCCTGTAGCATACATAGTAGGTAAGCACTATACCTCTGAGCTCTCCCCTCTACCCCCGGCTCTGTTTGTTTTTAATGTGTTTAAAAAAAATAGCATGAAAATAGAAATATCCAGGTCAATTTTCGATTTTGTAGAAGCCTGTTCTTTAGAAGCCAGAGAGTCAAAGGGTTGACAGCCCAAAGCTCTCGTTCAGAGCTGTGCTGACTGTTGGGTCTGAGGTGCCGCTCAGCAGCAGAATTTCTGCCTCAGATGTGCAAGGCCCTGGGTTTCCCCCCACATCTTCTACCCCACCCCCTTGCTTCCAATAAAGCCTAACATGTAAGAAACGGAAGACAGACATTCACGGGAAAAGACCACATTCCTTGAGGGGAACAGTTAAATGCACTTGGAAGATGAAGGAATCCGAACTGTCATTGGCAGCACAGAAGCATTCTGGGAGCCCGGAGCAGGGCCTACCAAACGCAGCAACGGAGGGTGGGAGGGGGTGGTGTGGTGTGTGCAGTTGCTAATCTAGACCCACTGGGCTGCTCTGCCCCAAGTACATATCGCTTTTCTCAGAGCCAGTTTCCCTAGATAAGCAGTGCAGTTCTCCAGACAGAACTGTGGGCAGGACCCAGAACCCTCTGAGACTTTCTAAGCAAAGGTACATTCGCAGAGGGAGAAAGTCTGCAGTCGGTCAGGCTGAAGGGAAAGGGCCAGAGGGAAGAATGTAATGAAGTTAATTCCATCCTGGAAAGCATAGATAGGGTGAGTCCACGACCCAGAAACCAGGATGCCTCACAGTGAGAGAGAGAGAGAAAGAGAGAGAGAGAGAGAGAGGAGAACTTGCATGTCATGCCACACAGAGGACAACTTTTGAAACTCACTTTCTTTCCACCATATGGGCTTCTGGGGATTGAACTCAGGTCTCCAGGTTAGAGGGCAAGTACTTTACTCACTGAGCTATTTCGCCAGCCTTCAAACAATATAGTATGAGGTTGACTTGGTAGAGCAAACCTGTTCTCTCTCTAAACAGCCCTGGACGGAGGCAGGAGGTTGTCCGAGGCCCTTCTGACCCAAACCCACGTGGGTTCATTCTGGGAGCACGTATCCCCGGAACTCCAATCACCCATGGGGGCGCCAGCGTGCAGCATCCCTTCCACCCGGCGCCAGGGCCACTCCAGAGGTCTGGAGTCCATGGAATTCTCCAGCCCTGGCTGGGCCAGGAGGGGCGCAGCTGCCTGGGGAAGGCATGGGTGCGGAGACATCCCTGGGATGCCTCCCACCGACGCGCCCTGCTTGGGTGCCCAGGAAGGCGGGCAGTGGCCAGCACCTGGAGGGTTGTTGTGCGGCCAGAGGGGAAGCAACCCCGGGAACCTGCCCGACAGGCCGGGCTGGGCGGCTGGGGCTGCGTCCCCCCCGCGGCTGCCGGGAGAACTTTGGAGCTAACTGGAGGCGCATTTGCCAGGACATCCACGGAATACTTTGGGGAGAGCTAAGTGCTCAGGAGTCCCAGGAGGGGGAGGATGCGGAGCCGAGCATCCAGCGCTGTGAAGGACACACCTGCGGGGCGCGCGGGGCGCACAAGCCTGCAGCGGCCAGAGCAGAGGGTCGCTCCAAGTCAAGGCCGCGGGGAGCCCTTGTTTCAAAACAAAAGAACAAAACAAACAAAAAGCAGGGGGGAACTCAATGACTAAAAGAAAAGGAAGTTGCTAGGACAGCGCAGGAAGAAGTGTGCAGCCGATGGGGTGGGATGCTTACCGCTCGAGGGGAATCGAGAGCCTGTCATCTTGCCTTATGCCAGCCTTCGGGCCTGTGGGTTCTCTCTCACTTTTTTTAATGCCCCTGTCTCAGCTCTTGAGTGCCCAGGTTTGCTTTAATAACTTTAAATTCTATCGACGGCCACATCCTCTACCCCCCCAAAAAAAACCCCACAACTTTAAATTCTTCCTCTTCCTACTGTACAACGGCGTTTCTTAAAGTCATTGAGGCCAAGCGTTCACATTATAGCAGGCAATGCTGCCTTCAATTTTATTTTGAGACAGGTCTCATGATTCCCAGGCTGCCCTTGAACTCGCCGTGTTGACGAGGCTGACCTTGAATTTCTGATCCTGCCACTTCTACCTCCTGAGTTCGGGAATTACCATTTCGTGCCATTATACCTGGTTTCCATGGTACAGGGTGGTGACACCTGGGACTTGCTTTCAGCGTGCTAGGCAAGCTGTCATTAACCAAGCTATACCCACTACCCCCTACCCTCCCCCTCCTACGGAACTTGGTCTGGCCTGGAAGTCCCAGTCTTCTTGAAAGTTTTTGTCTGTGGAGCTAACGGTCTCTCTTTTAGAGAAAGAGTGTGAAGTCGGCTAAATCTGTACTCCAAAGTATTTAAACTCTAAATTGCTAAACACAAAAGAAAGATTTGGTTTTCCCCTCCAACCTCTGTGATTCTGGACGCTCGCTGAAGAGACTCTTGCACCAAACGTTGCCCTCAGCTAATGATTTCATTCGGGTCCATTTTCCTCAGCTCTTATGTGTACATGCGCATGTATGTGATGTGTATAGTGGTCAGCATGAGGGATTCTTAAGGTTTACATAAGCGGAAAGAGCTGAATTCCAGCTGGAATCACAGGAAGCCCGAAAAGGCATTTCAAGTACCGCAGTTCACTAGCAGTTCCTGAGTTTAGATTTTTTTTTTGGTCCTAAAAAATCTTTCATAGTTACCACTACAGTGATTCTGGCCGGAATCTTAATGATGCTGGAATACATATCTTTGCATCCAAAATAGAGAAGTAATGCTGGTAAAGAAATTGTGTTTTATTTAAAGGGAGTTTTGTGTTTTCTATTGTTTAGAGTTAATCTGTAGGGTGTAATCAATAAACGGCGGTCATCTTGAACCCCATTTGATATAGAAACTATTTGGGATATAAATCCGTATAGATAACCTGGCTATACAACAGGTCTGAAGCCCTCCCAAGACTTTGGCAAAATGTTTTGATTTTAAATCATTGTTTTGTAGGGAAATTTAATTAGGAAAAAAGTTTCTTTTCTGACTTGGTGCAGACCCCTTCATTAAGCCAATGAAGAATTTGTTGGAAAATAGTTCACAGCTTGTAGAACTCCTGAAAGTATAATTTTTCCCCTTTAATTAGTAGCTGAGAGTTTTTTTTTTTTTTTAACCAATGCCAAATGCAATGTGAGGATCAAGTTTTTCAGCTCAGTGCTAAACTTAGAACCCGTGACTTTCAAGTGGGTTCTAAATCTGGCAAAATCGCTTCCCCCAATGCAGACACTGGTGTTTCCCGCCCTAAGGGCCCTGTGGTCTTTTTTTCTAAGCAGGCAATACTGTTTCTCTTTACATTTTTTGCACCATAAAATAAAACAGACAGCAGGCGTTTTGAATGAAAGGGGGGAAATGGAAGAAGAAAGTCATTTAGCTTGCTCCTTTCCTTTTCCCTGGGGTGAGTGGAGGTTAATATGGGGCCTCACTGGTAGTATCAGCTGACTTTGAGTTTGTACGTAGCCCTAGTTGGCCTACTACATTTTCCTGTTTCAGCCTCCTGAATGCTGGGGTTACAGCTAAATGTCAATATCTCCAACTTTACCTCTTTCCTCCCCTCCCCTTCTCCTTCTTCCCTCCCTCCCTCCCTCCCTCCCTCCTCCCTCCCTTTCTTCCTTACTTCCTTCCCTCTCTCCCTCCCTTCCTTCTTTTTTGAGACAGACTGTCCTGTAGCCTAGGCTGCCTCAAACTCACTAGGTAGCTGAGGCTGGCCTTGAATTACCAATCCTTCTACTTTCACCTCCCAAGTGCTGGGGTTATAGGCATGTACTACCATACCAGCTTTCCTTTTTTCCACTGAAAAAATAAATAAGTACTATTTGTCTTGGAGATAGAGATACACAATGTTTTCATATAAACTGGTAGAAATTAAGTGTCCATCCACTCAAATACTCTCTTCGATAGTTCCTATGAAGACAGGCACTTGCTTTAGCTTCTTCCTTGGGAAAACATGTGAACAATGGCTCTTGTCATCAGGAGCAGAGGGAAATGGCCACCCCATATTCACAGGTACTGCTGAGAGAGTGGCGAACTTTCTCTCTTGCATGAGAATACCTGCATGCCAATGTGCCAAAAGCATGCCAAACTATTGAACCAGCTCTCCTCTCCATCTGATTCATCTGCTCAGGGAACGGCCCCGCTCATCACATGCTGGGTCTTCTCACATCAATCAGATATTCTACCACAGGCTTACTCAGGGTTTGTCTTGACACTAATTCTTTGTAGGTGTGCTCAAAGGCTCAGCCCTGGATTGTCAAATTGAAAACTGTACTAATGCGTCCGAGTCTCAGCAGCCACATAGGAAGCAAACAAACAAATAAAAACCAACCCACAAAAACCTGGGGCTGGAGAGATAACTCAGGCTTTAAATCTCTGCCTCACAAGCAGAAGCATCTAAATTTAGATTCAGGATCCCATGTAAAAATGCCAGGTGGAAATGGGTGGCAGCTTGTACTTCTACCTCTGGAAAACCTAGGGCGAAGCAAAAAGGAGGTAGAAGCAATCCAAGATGATTCTTGAAGTCACCCTTGGGTCTCCACAGGCACACAGTGCCCCCCCCCCACAGCTGGATGTGGTGGCTTGTGTCTGTGATCTCACACCTTGAGGAAGCAGAGACTGGAGACCCCCTGGGGCTAGCTGGCCTGACCAGCTCCAGAGTCAGTGAAGGATTCTGTCTCAACTAAGGTGGAGAAGCCCAAGAAGACACTAGATGTCGTCCCTCACCTCTACGCAAGTGTGCACACACACACACACACACACACACACACACACACACATACACGAACATGTGAGCACACATGCAAAACCAAATAAACATCCTCTCAAACAAGGCAGTTGACTATATATTTGGCAAACGATTTTTCTAGAACTTACTTTTTTAAAACCTTGCTTTTTAAAAATGTTATTTCATTTTATTAACATTTGAAAATATTTGTTTTATTATTCATTTTGTTTTGTGGGGGGAGGGGCATTGTATATTCCTGTGGAGGCCCAAAGGTGACTTCGGGAATCATCCTGGATTGCTTCTCCCTCCTTTTTGCTTTGCTTTGGGATTTTCCAGGCTCTGCCCACCAGGGCCTGAAGTGCAGGCTGTTTTTTCCACTTGGCGTGGTTTTTTTTTTTTTTTTATGTGGGACATGGGATCCAAATTCAGAACTTTCTGCTTGAGAGACAGAGTCTTAACCCCTGAGCCATCTCTCCAGCCTGCATTTTATATCATTAATTGTTATTTTTGGAGATAGAGTTTCATGTAGCCCAGGGTGGCTTCAGACTTGCTATGTTGCTGAAAATGATCTTGAATTCCTGATCCTCCTCCCTCTATCTCCCAAGTGCTGGGATTGTAAGTGTCGACTACCACTCACAGAATTCAGGTTTCCAACATGCACTCCACTAACTGAATCACAGCAGCAGCCCCTGTTTTTGCTGGGTTTTGTTATTTAATGATTGCTTCCCTTTAGCACTCTGAAAGGAATATGGGAGGGCAGGTCTTGGCTGTGTAAAGGAAGCGTAAACCTCCTCTAAAGAAGAAGAGTAAAAATAGGAAGCAGGGATGTCAGGGAAGCTATGAAATACAAAAATGCCCTAAACAGAAGAAGGATGCTCGAGGAACAAGGCTGCAGGAGGATCAGAGGAAACCCCAGTCCCCAAATTCCCAGCGGACCGGCTCTTTGCTCTCACTCTAACTCCCTGCCTGTTACTTGCTTGTCTGGCTCCCCTTTTCTGGGTAGTGTTTCTGCTTCTCCTCCACGCTGCTCAAAGAGTCCAGGTGATACGGGGGTCCCTCTGGGGTCTTTATGTGTCCAGGTTCTTATATTCGGAAGTCGAAGACTGAAACCAGAACATGCATAGAGGGTTAAGGCAGAGTTTATTAGAGGAGAGAAAGAACAGCACTCATGGTTGTGAATCTGTGAGGGGCGAGAGAGCCCTGGAGAACCATGGACTCCAGGCACGGAATCCATGAGAGGCGAGAGGAAAGTCAGGTAGGAACTCACAGACTCCAGACATGGAGTACCATGAGGGGCAAGAGAGCCTTAAACCTTACCTGTTTTAAATAAGCATAGTTGCACACAATCGCTATGCACTTGTCCTTTAAGTATGTGTAGCTCTCATGCAGATAAAGGGCAGAGGCCAGGGATACAGGCCACAGTTAGATACAGAGCTTTTGCCTAGGCCGTGGGTTTGATGGTGGTGGAGGAGAAAAAGGTCAGATTCTGAAGCTATGTGTCACAATCAGAATACAAGCACACATCCGGAGCCACAGGGTCACAAGCTGCTGAACACACATCCTTCCCTGTATCCTTATACCCCTCTCCGTGGCCTTTTAAGACTGACTTTCTTTTTAGTCTTTTCTACTGTTGTGCTTTTTTTTTTTTAAACTGCTTTCATGCTTAAACTCCTATTGATAGTAAGTTTAATTTCTTGGATAAATTTCCTTCATTTGGACCATTCTAAGTAAGCGAGAAAAGTAAGGGAAAGCAATGTTTCAGGAAGACTGCTGGAACCAGTTTGAGTGGGAAGTTGAACGTGTTTCTGTAAAGCCTCTTCCTGGGCTGCAGAGGGAAGGAGAGGCGCATGCTCCGCTGCGAAGCCTGAGGAGGCGGGTCAGGAGCCCAGCACCTGAAACTCGGTGCGCCATCGTGTGCATGTGGGGATCAAAGGACTGTTTCAGAGGTGGGTCTAGCCTCACACCTTGTCCAAGACAGGGTATTTTGGTCGTTCTCCGCTGTATGCGCCAGACTAGCAGCTCGTGAGGTTCAAGGGATTCTGTCTACACCTCCCATTTCTTTGCAGGAGCTTTATGATTAACGGACACCTGACTTTTTGTATTTTGGGGGAATTCAAACTCAAGCCCTCAAGCCCGAGTGGCAAGCACTTTATACATTTCCTCAGTCTCTGGAACCTATAACAGGAATGTGAATGTCTGAAAACTGGGTGGGTGCCCAGCTTTGTGATCCCTGATAGTCTTTTGCAGAGAAAGTGCCCGGGTCGGCTGGGTGTGGTAGCACATGTCTGTAATCCCAGCCCTTGGGAGGTGGAAGCAAGAGGATTATGTCCAGCTGGGCCGCAGGGAGACACCGTTTCTAAATAAATGCATAAAACTTAACAAAAGAAAGAAAGAAAAAGGAAAGTCAATCTTTAAGCTGTCTTTCAGGCAAATACTTTTTGCCATGATGCATTTAAGTCTGAACCAGAATTTCCTCTGCTTTTTATTATTTATTAATTTAGGATTTTTTTTTTAAAGACAGGGTCTCATAGAGCCAGAATGAGCTGGAGTTTGCTATGTAACCAAACAGGACTCTGAGCTTCTGGTCCTTCTTTTTGTTTTTTAATTAATTCATTAATTAATTAAATTCTGCTCATACAAAATTAATAGGTACACCTGTCCCCTCCCTCCCTCCACCCCTCCCCGGACCCCCTAGCTCCCTCCCCTGTTTTCCCCTTCCTTCCCCCCCTCCTATATCCCAGTGTCCCCTCCCCCCATCCCTGGAGCATTCCTTTAATGTGTATGTCAAACCTTCCTCTGGGTCCTCCTCTTTGAGGAGGTGTAAGGACTCAGTGGCATTGCCTAGAACTCTTTCTTGTGTTCCCCTTAAGTATAGGAACACTATTGTGGCTGTTAATCCCTAGCTTCTAAGGATCCTAGTGCCTTTAGTCCATGCTAGACTTTGAGGGGTCAATAGCTTCTGGTCCTTCTGCCTCCACCTCCTGAGTGTTGGTGTCACACTGAGCTGACTGTGCTGGGGACGGACCCCCGAGCTTTGTCAATGCCAGGCAAGCTCTCCACTGCTGAGCAACATCCCTTGCACCTCTTTGCCTTATACTTGTAGGTCCTGACTCTGACTGACACATATTGGGTCAAGAATTTTAAAATGGATGCACCTGAGATCCTAGCACTTGGAGGCGCAGGCAGGAGGTCAGGAGTTTAAGACCAACGTTAGTAATCTAAAAAGGGGTGGGAGTGGGGTGGGGAGATGTCTCAGCTAGTGAGGTGCTTGCCACCCAGGCCTCGGGAGTTGGGATCAGATCCTCTGTACCCATAGGAAAGGCTGGATGCGGTGGGTGATACCTGTTTGGAATCCAGCTCTGGGGAGGTGGAGCCAGGTGGTTGCTGGAGCTCACTGACTAGACAGTCTAACTGAACTGGTGAGCTCTGTCTCAGACAGTGAGGTGGAGAGAAAACAACACTGATCAAAGCATGTGCACGTGAACCCACATATTCACGTGCATGACTTGCATGAGTAAGTGCATACAACACATGCACACACACAGAGTAACCCCCATAACACTACATATGCAACATTTCTCACACAATACCACACATATAATATTGTCCTGCAATACTACATACATATCACATATACGATACACATAAACACATGTCTCACACACAAACACAAACTCCACTACATGTACACACACACACACACACAGAGACATAATGATGGTGGGTAAGCTTAGTCGGTGCTTTTCCCTTTGGTCTGGGCAAGGTCACTGCTGATATCCAATTATTCTTGTTCCCTATTTCAACCATTCTACTAGATATGGCCATTGGAAAAGGAGAGTCTGTAGAAATTTCTCCAAGGATATACGGTCAATTGATTTCCAACGAAGGTGGCAAGTTATTTAATAGAGAAAAGAAAGTCTTTTCCACAAACTGGTACAACTGAATAGTTGTATGAAAAAAAGTGAATATTGATCCTGACTGTGCACTATATACAAAACTATCTGACCAAATGACAGACCTAAATGTAAAACCTAAATCCAGAAAATTAGAGTTAAAGAGAAAAAAAAAATCTCAGGATGAAAAGACCAAATTTTTGTGAACAAGAAAATTGATGAACTAGACTTTTTAAAGAGTTAAAAAATATGGGGCTGGAGAGATGACTCCCCAAGCCACAAGTAGAAGGACCTGAGTTCAAATTCCAGATCTCATGTAAAAATGCCAAACAGAAATGGTGGTGACCTGCACTTCTGACCCTGGAAGACAGAGCCTGGCAAACCCCAGAACAAAGCAAAAAGGAGGTATATCAGTTCAGGATGATTCCTGATGCAACCCTTAGGCCTGCACAAGCACACACGGTGCTTATGATATGCACAGACACTTACGTGAATGCACACACACACACACACACACACACACACACAAATAAATAAATAAATAAATAAATAAATAAAATTAAGAAGCTAGAAATATGCTCTTAGAAACATGTTATTAAAAAATGTTACTGGGTTGGCAAGATGGCTCAGAGGTAAAGGTGCCTGTGAGCAAACATGATGACCTGAGTTCGATCCCTGGAAGCCCACATGGTGGAAGTAGAGAAACAACTTCTAAAAATTGTCCTCTGACCTCCACATATGTGCCAAAGTATGCATACTTGTGTCTCTCTCTCAGATATTAAAAAAATGATTATAGGACATTGGATGGGGAAATATTTGCAATACACATGTTTGGTAAGGACTGATGTCCACAATATATGAAGGCTATTATAATTCAATAAGAAGGCAAAGGCAAACAGTGCAATTTTAAAAATAAGCAGAAGACTGGAACTCATGCTTTACAAAAGAGGTTACATGGTTCTATGAAACACACACACACACACACACACACACACACACACACACACACACACACACACACACGAGGCTTAGCTTCATTAATCATCAGAAAAAGTCAATGTAAATGTCAACTGGATGCTCCTACCTACAATTAGAATGGCTCTAAGATTGACTGTACCAAGTTTTGATGAAGGTGTGGGAATGCAAAATGGTACAGCCCCTAGACAACCGAGTTTCTTTAGAAGTTAAACATCCACCTACCAATTGATTTAGACACTCCTCATACGTTAGGCACATCCCCAGGAGAAACGTTAGGGATCCGCATGAAGACCTTAGAGGAACGCTCATGGCGGCTTCATGTGTTACCATCAGAAGTAGAAACAAGCCACACGGTCACCAACAACGAATAAAGACATGGTACGTGTCCAGGGAACCAGCAGTCGGTCTGGAGAAGCGGTGGCGCTCCCGTGCTCCACAGGAGTCAGTGTGCTGAGCTCAGTAAGGCAGATACGAACTACCGCAGACAGTCCACTTCTGCTTGTACAAGGCGCACACTCAAACTCCACATGCCAGACAGCGGCTGGTGGTGCCTGGGGCGGGGGAGAACAAGGTCAGAGATGGTGAAGGTAACGGTGATGTTCTCCGCACTTTAGTTGTCCAGGACACAGACCTGGAAAACTCTTCCTATCACATACCTTGGATCAGTGTACTTTACTGCATTTAACCTGAAGGGATCTCCAGCCGAGTGAGTGTGTGTGTGTGTGTGTGTGTGTGTGTGTGTGTGTGTGTGTGTGTGTGAGAGAGAGAGAGAGAGAGAGAGAGAGAGAGAGAGAGCACTGTGTGGGTCTGTGGAGGCCCAAGGGTGACTTTGGGAATCATCTTGGATTGCTCTGTACCCTTATTGTTCTGCTCTGGGGTTTCCTAGACTCCACTTTCCAGGGCTGGAAATACAGGTTGCTGCCATTTCCACCTAGTGTTTTTATGTGGCTTGGAATCCGAATTCTGCTTGCAGAGCAGAGGCTTAACCCTTGAGCCATTTCTCCAGCCTCAGCCAAACGTTCAAACCACTCAGTCACATTTTTCACCCAGAGTTCAGCCTCCTGCTCCTCTAGGGATGCTTGCCTTGATTAAGTTCTCTCTCAGCAAACACTCTGGCCTCCTCAACTAAGCCAGAAAGCCACGACTGCCTCTCCTTCTCCTCTTAGTGCAGCTGTAAACGTTTTCTCAGGCTCATCTCTAATGCTTTTCTTCTGTTTGTTTTTAATTCAGAACAATGTTTTTCACTGCGATAAAACATACAGCAGATGAAGTCTACCATTTTAGCCCCCTTTTTAATGGTTAAGCTATCACAATCCAACTTCAAAACTTTCACATCACCCCAAACTGACACTCTACACCCATTAAAAAGTATCTCCCCACTCCTCTGGCTTCCTGTTCCCTGGCAACTACCATTTCCCTGTCTCCATGAGTATAGCTGCTTGAGGTAGTAGAGTAGATAAGAGTAACTGCTCCTCTTCCTGTGCAGGTCCCATAAATGAGACTCCACAACACGTGTTCATTTGCAGATGGAAAGGTCACTTATTATGCCCCCAAGATTCCTCTGGGTTGTAGCACATGCAGAATGATATTCCACTGTAACCATTAGCACAGACAGATGAGTGGATCATCTTTAACTCATGGAGTTCAATGTCTTCTTTAGGTTCTACCCAAATTCAGATTCTCATTGTGTCTTGCCTGGTTTCTTATTTATTTATTTATTATTATATTTATTTATTTTTTCCATTCATAAAAGCTTACTAGGTACCCCATCCCCTCCCTCCCTCCACCCTTCTCCAGTCCCCCTTGCACCCTCCTCCTCTTTTCCCTTTCCTTTCATCCTCCTCCCTCCTTTTCTCCCAGTGCCTCTCCCTGACCCCCCATCCCTGGAGCATCCTTTAGTGTGAATGTCAAACTTTCTTCTGAGTCCTCCACTCTAGTGAGGTGTAAGGACTCAGTGGCATTGCCTAGAGCCCTTTCTTGGGCTCCCCTTTAGTATGGGAACACTATTGTGACTGTTAGTCCCTTGCCTCTAAGGATCGTAGTGCCTGTGATCCATTGCCTGGTTTCTTTTTTACTCATTTCCCCCCATTTTTCCTGGGTACAGATCATACCCAGAGCTTATCATGTATGCTAGGCAAGCACTCTACCACTGAACTGCGTCCTCGCCCCTGCTGGGCTCTTCCCAAGGTGCTACTAACCGCATGTCCTGATCTCCTCTCCAGGCCTTCCCTTGATGCCGGCATCATTCTTTTTTTCCATAGCAGCAATCCTGTCCCTCCAGTGCTTAAAGACCTTCGTGTACAGTTTCAAACTAAAGCGGGGCCATATTGTGACTGTCGAGGACTGGCAGAGGAAACACGGAAGTGGAGAGATGCTTTCTTTAGCAATGCCTGGGTTCACTGGTCTCTTGTCCTGACAGCAGGTGCGGGCCTATGTCCCGCCTCCCTGTGGACCTCCTGCCAATGATGCCCTGAGAATGGCTGGTCCCGAGAACAGTGGCCTTTCCAACAATCTGCCTGTCCTCACTGTGACACAGGTCACCTTCCTTCACTACCAGCTCCATCCCTGACAGCTGTGGACGCTGTGGCTGGTAGCTAGAGGCAGTCAATGTTGGCGAGGGCCAGAAGGAAACACGCAGGTAAAAATGCCTGGCCAGCCATGGTAGGGGCATGGGCGCATCCGCAGCCAACTTTGTCTCCCTAGTTATCAACCAAGAAGACTTGCCTTTTAAATGTTTTTTTTTTTTTTCCATGTGTGTGTGTGTGTGTGTGTGTGTGTGTGTGTGTGTGTGTGTGTGTGTTGCATGTGTGTGTGGGGGGGACACATGAGCACACTGAATGGATATCGGGGATCAGCCTCAGTCACTCTTTTACCTTATTCTTTTGAAGCCAGGTCTCTAATTAAATCCAGAGCTCACTTCTAGGGCTAGTCTCTCTGGGAATTCCCTAGCTCCACCTTCTGAGGCTGGAATTACAGGCAGGCCACCAGGCCGCCCAGCATTGATGTGGGACCTTAGAACCCATATTCTGGTCCCTTTGCTTGTTGCAGCAGAGCTTTTGTTCACTTAATCGCTTACATCTCCTTCCCAGGTTTTGTTTCCTTTTTAAGAGGGTATGACACATTGTTGGATTTTTCAACAGAAAACACACAATATTTCCTGGGTGTGGAGGACTGTTTTTCCAGGTTAATTTTCCTTAAGACTTGGAGTCATTTAAGAGACTAGACTAGACCAGGCCCGGTGAGATGGCCCATGTGGTAAAGGTGCCTTGTGGCAGCCTGACAACTTGAGTTCGGCTCCCAGAAAGTACTTAAAGGTGCTTTGAGAGAACAAGCACTGACTCTTCAAAGTTATCCTCTAACCTCCACACACACTCTGTGGCATGTGCACCCCCCCACACGCACAATGTACATGTCACATACACAGTAATAATAAATAAAATTTAAAAAAGAGTATAGAGAGTGCAGGGGGAGGGACTGGGCAGGGGAGGAGGGAGGGAGAGGAGGGGAGTACCTATTGAGCTTGTATGGTTAGGGAAAAAAATGTGGGGGAAAAAAGAGAATAGACTCAATAGCTTTTGCTTAGAAATCTCCTCCCTTCCCCTTCTCTTCCTACCCTCCCATCCCTTCTCTGATTATTTATTCCTCCACACCGGCATTCCTCTGTCTGATCATCCCCCACCTCCACAGCACATATCCACCTGCTCGCTTAGTCAACCCATCGTCCCAGAGGCTCACACACTGTGTCTCATCAACTCCCCTCTTAGGAACAAGGGCTGGAGACACAACTCAGTGAGAGCGAGCACATAGCCTGTGTGAGATCCTGGGTTGGATCCCTAGTACTGCCGAAAGCAACAAGAACAAGGAAAGCATCCACAGCTAGCACAGGGGAAGGCTGCCTTCTTCCCAGGTCATCTTTCCCACCCTTCAGCTGTAAACAGGGAACTTGATTCTCAGTACATCTTCTTTTTCCAAATCTATCTTTTTGCACTGGCTTTTTCCTCTTGGCCTTTCAATAATAACCAGGACCTTGCAGTGTGAAGTGTTTGTCCCATACTACTATGCCAATCTATATATCTTTTTTTTTAGTCACAGGTGAGCATCACAAATAATTATTCCTTGTTGACTTCATTTTGTGCATGCATGTGTGCGTGCGTGTGTGTGTGTGTGTGTGTGTGTGTGTGTGTGTGTGTGTGAAGGCCACAGCTCAACACTGGCTATCTTTCTCTATTGTTGTCCACTCTTTTTTTTTTTTTTTTTTTTTTGATGCATGTCTCCTACAGAACCTGGAGTTTTTAGATTTGGCTAGATTTGCTGGCCTACAAGCTCCAAAGATCTATCTGTCCCCAGCACTGGAATGGCAAGCATGTGTCACTGCACCCACCTTTACTTGAATGCCAGACAATGAACTCAGGTCCTCATGCTTGTGAGACAAACACTTTACTGACTGGCTGAGCCATCTCTCCAGGATCTCCCTCCTTCCCTTCTTCCCTTCCTCCCTACCTCCCTTCTTCCCTTCTTTCCTCCCTTCTTCCCTCCCTCCCTTCCTCCCTTCCTCTCTCCCTCCAG
Organism: Typhlomys cinereus; assembly: GCA_023101885.1. NCBI lineage: Eukaryota > Metazoa > Chordata > Mammalia > Rodentia > Platacanthomyidae > Typhlomys > Typhlomys cinereus. The sequence continues at coordinate 3,901,253 of JALPQD010000172.1, read as the reverse complement.
CATCAAACTTGCCAATTAATGGTTACTTGTAAGGGCAGAACCCCCAGTACTACCTGCCATGCACCCTGTCTTTCTGTTCTTTAGACAAGGTCTCACTATGTAGCCTAGGTTGGCCTCAAACTTGCTACAGTCCCTCTTTAGTCTCTCCAGTGCTTTGGTTACAAGCAGGTGGTATCTTACGTGAATGGAATCACGCAGGAGCAGGCTGTGTGAGGTGAGCGCTGACCAGGGCACTGGAGAGGTGCTGGGCTAGCCTTTGGGATCCCATCCCGATCCTGCTCCAGTTTTGCAGTTTAGGTTGGCTCCTAAGTGTCCCCCAGAGTTCCATGCAATACAAATATGTTCCCCAAGGTGGCGCTGTCGGGAGGCAGCAGAGTCTGGTTGGTGGCCGTGAGGTCATTGGGACATTGGGCTTTGCAGGGGACTTTGGGATTCTGCCGGGTTGGTTCTTCTCTGTTTTGCTTCCTGGTCATGAAGAGAGCAGGTTGGCTCGGCTATATGCTGTTCCTGACACTAAGTGTGGCCTTGCCATACGCCTAAAAGCAGGGGGCCAACTGAACATGGATTGCAATCCTTGAACCAGAAAGGCTCAACCAGCCCATTTAGAAACTGATTACCTCATGTGTCCGTTAGGCAATGCAAAGTGGATTAATCAGATGGGTTGTGGTTGTGGTGCCTCTCCCAATGCCATAAATCAAAGAAAATAACCAAGGCATGGTCTGCCCGAAGGCAGGATCTGAAATCGCCCCAATGCCCACTGCATCTCTGATGTCCAGACTGGGCAGAGCTCTTCAGAAAACCTCCTGACGGTCGGTCTTCACCATCAGCTCTCACCCGCTCGTCCCCATTTTTCCTTTTTCTCGTTTCCCACTGAGTTCCTCTCTGTATTTCAGGCAACCTCGCAATCTGACCAGGGCTGACCTTCCTACGAGAGGAGCACGCCCCCTACCCCCCAGCCACCCTGCTCTCACGGAAGCACAAAGCATGAGAAATAACCCTTCACCAATTGCACACTCCATCTTCTCCAGAAGTCCCCGTTGTTCCTCTAAGATTTCATAAGATACTAAGATGAGAAAGAAATCCTGAAAGGTCAAACTGTTAGTTATATCACCTTTCAATCATTTTCAATGACCTGGTCTAAATTTACTTGAGCAAACACAAACAAAACAATAAAGTAAAGCCATGTCCCTAACCACAGCATTTTGGTTAGTGTCAATTTGAAACCTGTCTGCCAATCATCTTACAGACAGCTTGAGTGCTTCATATATGGATAAGCGAGTTTATTCTAACAAAAGGACTGGATACCTGGAAAGCTACAGTTAAGTATAAGTCATCATCATGATAAAAGTTTAGAGTTCTGGTCAAATTACACATGTTAAGTTTCATATGCATATGAAAATTAGAACATGGAGGTATTCTCAGATATCTCCTGAAGTTCCTGAAGGGAGGTGGAACTGTCCTTAAATGCATGTGTGTACCACTGCAAAGCTCATTGCTCCCATGGGATCTTTAGGGGATCATGACCTCTAGAAAGCTTAAGAACCCCTGCTTTATAAGAAAGGCAAGATCAAAATTGGAATATTATTTTAAAATTTCTAAGCACATTAAACTAAGATAGCAAATAACTTCCATTTCAATATACAGCAAGATAATAGGTCATATACTATAAATAATCATCACATGTTTACTAACCATATTCAACCACTACTATAGACAATACTAATGAGCAGTTCTGGTATGGGTCAACAGTTATTTACCTTCAACAAATAATAGACAAAAACAAGTCAGAGAAGGGGATTTTTTTTTTTTTTGAGGATTAAGGTAGAGTTTATTAGAAAAGAAAAAGGTTGGAACTCACGGACTCCAGACGTGGAGTGCCATGAGGAGCTAGGGCGCCTCCATGAGAAGGAGAAATAAAACAGAGCTCATGGCACTAGAGGGCCATGAGGGGCTAGATCGCCCGAGAAGGGGATTTTTAACATAGAAGTGCAACTATAGTAGAGTTATTTTCAATTTTGTCTAAAAGAAACTGACTAGGTAGTTTCAATTGGGCACTAATAAATCAGATCATTATTTGGTTATGAGAGCTTCAGTAACTATTTTGCAAATGGGTGATTGACCCCTCCCTCACTGTGGTTTCCTACTTTTATTGCATCTATCTTTGAATATACTCTTATAACAAGACTTTAGTTTAACAGTTTTTTATCTCTGGCCAGGGGGTGACATCCAATACCCATCAGGATGGAGTGAAGAGCATTGCAGGAGCAGCAAAACCGCAAAAGAAAATCAACAAACCATAATCCAGAACTTCAGAGACTCTATATCAACCACCTGGAACTAGGCCAGCCTAATCTCTCCCCATCCTGAAGCTCAGGGAAATTTGCGGAAGAGGGGGCGGTAAGATTGTAAGAGCACAAGGATGGGAGGAGCAATGATACGCAAGATACTCCACACAAGTTAGGGCTGAAGCAATCATAATTGGACTTTACATGCCCTGCGCAACGTCCAACACACTATTGTCCCCACAAAGTCTAGCATTTGCTAAAAGCACCAAGATCCTTGGAGGCAAGGGATTGACAGCCAAAATAGTGTTCCTATGCTTAAGGGGAACACAGGAAAGGATTCAGGGAAATGCCACTGGGTCCTTGTATGTCATCGGAGAGGAGGACCCAGAGGACAGTCAGGCATGCACATTAAAGGATTCTCCGGGGATTGGGAGAGGGGAGGCACTGAGGGTGAGGAGGGAGGGGTGAGGGGAGGGGGAGCAGGAGGGGTTGGGGGGAGGAGGAGGGAACCGGTGTACCTATTAAGTTTGTATGAGCGGAGATAATAAAAAAAATTTTTGTCTAAAAGAAACTGACTAGGTAGTTTCAATTGGGCACTAATAAATCAGATCATTATTTGGTTACGAGAGCTTCAGTTACCAGAGTTCATTTTCTTATATAAGAAAATAAGTTATTATACATGCTTTATAACAGATTGATTAGAAGATATACTGGGGAAACTCCTTTCATACCCAATTTTTGCAGCCAAATTTTGTAGCCAAAAATCAAACTCAGACTTGGATTTTTAGAGCCAGAACCCATTCAGAGCATTCCAAGAATAGTTCTCAGATTGCTAAAAAGCATCACTTCCATAATCTAATCTTCATCGGACTGGATTTTAAAGGATTCGAAGGTTTGAGTCAGCCCCACAGAAACTGATCAACGAGCTGCCTACTTTTTTATATATATAACTCTTTAAAAATACAACATAATTTGCTCATGTATTTGACAAATACTGTGCAGTACACAGGCTGAACTAAGTGTCGGGAAAAACAGCAGTGAACAAAACAGACTAAAAATATAGCATAAGCCTTGTACATGCTCATTGTGACACATCTAGATGCAGAGGCACACAGACCGAAACAGTCAGGCTTGCTTTCCCGTCTTGCGTTCCTAAAGACAGTGTCTACCTAATAGCTCAGCTCCAACTTTCAGTCTCCTGCCTATGGCTCTCAGGTGCGGGGACTGTAGGTCTGTGCTTCCAAACTCAGCCTCGCTTGCTCTCCTTGAGAGTCATCTCCCACTGAGGTCTCTTCTTGAAACTATTCTTTTTTTTTTTAATTTGTTCATTTATTTTTTGCGCGCGTGTGTGCGTGTGTGTGTGTGTGTGTGTGTGTGTGTGTGTGTGTGTGTATCAGAAGGTACTCTGTGTTCCTGTGGAGGCCCAAGGGTGACTTCAGGAATCATCCTGGATTGTTTCTACCTCCTCCTTACTTTGCCCACCGGGACCAGAAGTGTAGGCTGCAGCCGTTTCCACTTGGCATTTTTACATGGGACCTGGGATCCGAACTCAGGACCTTCTGCTTGGGAAGCAGAGTCTTAACCCCTGAGCCATCTCTCCAGCCTGAAACTATTCTTGCTAACAATTTAGAATACTTTCTAGAACTTTCCTGTTCCTTTATATAGAATATCTTAGATGGGGATTGTTGCAGTCCGCTTGCATGGTTGCTGATAAATGACCAGAACACAGCTTAAGGGAACAAGGAGTTTACTTTCTTACGACAGTCCGGTTACAGTTCATAGTCCAGCTTGACAGGAGAGCACGCACCAACACCAGGGCCGAGGGAACTGGCTACCATAACGGCTGAGAGATGGACAATCCTTACTTGCCAGACCAGCATGTCTGGCCAAGTGAACAGAAGAATGCCTACTCTCTCAACCAGCTCTCTGTGATTTATCCAGGGCCTAATCCCACCCACCATGGGCTGGGTCTTCCCCAGCAGCTAGACAATCTCCTTCAGGTTTGCTCTGGGCTTAACCATCAACTCTCTACAACTGTGCCCAGAGCTCAAACCCTCAAGAGTCAAGTTGACACCTGTGCTTAACTATGACACTCCACCCCTTGTCAACTTGACACAAAAACAATACACTTTTAAACTGTAACCTTTCCTTGTCCCCACAGATGTTATTATAAATACATTTCATGGACAAATTTAAAATGTTCTCTTATTAAAACTTCAGTTCCAATATTTTAAAAGTTCAAAGTTTCTTAACCTTAAATTAAATACTTTAAAACAGATAAAACATTAAAACAGAAGGATCTTAAAACAGTAAGAAAACATTAAAAAGATCAAAGTCCAGCAAATCATCGCATCCTGTACTTCAATATCCATCTTCTGCTGTTCATCACGTAGTCAAGGCAGCTTAAAGATTTGAGGCATTCCCAGTCCTTGTTTGCAGCTTGAAGTTGTTTAAGAGCAGAGTTCCTCTGAACCAGGCTGAATCTCCACTTGCAGTTGTCCTCAGCATCAGTCCCACAGTTCTGGCATCTCAAACACAACTCTGGGTTCTCCTCTGCAGCTTTAAGCTTCACCATCTCTTGCAGGAACTCTACGCCTGCCACTTGGTGCCAAGCTTTTGCTGCTCTCCATGAACCCTTCAGTAGTACACGAAAACCGGTATCACCTGAGGGACACGGCCAGATTCAGAAGCGAGGTTGAAACGTAGCTTAGTCCACTGGAGCCACAGCTGCACCAACTTCAATGCGCTCATGCTGGAAAAGCCTCTCTTCTAGGCAACCAAACTTGCAAAGGGCAAGAAACAGCTTTAACTTGGGCTTTAGGCCCCTGAAGGAATTTGAGCTTCCAAACCACGAACTTGCCATACGGTAGTTTCCATGTCCTCCACCGTCTCAGTGCAAGTCACTAGGTTTTCCTTCAATGATACTCATTTGTCCAACAGCCTGCCCTTTGCACATCCAAACCTCCAAGGTTGCCAACACAGCTCTCCTCTGTCAAGCAAACCAGTCTATCGTCCTTATATTCAGTTTTACCAAAGTCCTTGTTTCCCTCATCATAAATTGGGCCCAAACAATATCTCTCAGCAATTGGCCCACTTAACGCTGAAGAACGGTATTTGTAAATTTTCAAGAATTTCCAACTTTGTCCAGCAGAACCGTTCAAAAGCCACAAAATCCACAGTCAGATTTATCAGCAACACCCCACTTCCTGGGTACCAAATTCTGTTGCAGTCCGCCTGCATGGTTGCTGATAAATGACCAGAACACAGCTTAAGGGAACAAGGAGTTTACTTTCTTACGACAGTCCGGTTACAGTTCATAGTCCAGCTTGACAGGAGAGCACACACCAACACCAGGGCCGAGGGAACTGGCCACCATAACGGCTGAGAGATGGACAATCCTTACTTGCCAGACCAGCATGTCTGGCCAAGTATACAGAAGGATGCCAACTCTCTCAACCAGCTCTCTGTGATTTATCCAGGGCCTAATCCCACCCACCATGGGCTGGGTCTTCCCCAGCAGCTAGACAATCTCCTTCAGGTTTGCTCTGGGCTTAACTCAACCATCAACTCTCTACACCTGTGCCCAGAGCTCAAACCCTCAAGAGTCAAGTTGACACCTGTGCTTAACTATGACAGGGATAATGTTCAATAGTAGTAGAGCATTTAACTACAGAATATCTTAGAATCGTAATTAACAGTGTATGTGTGTGTATAAATGTTGTATATCTGTATGCATATACTTTCAAACTCATATGATTCATGCTCCAGCAAGTGCTAAGGCACATGACATCAAAGGCAACCAGATGTAATTCAGTGGCCCACTCATACAAAAAAGATAAGAAAATAGAAGGGAGACTGGCAGGGAAGAGAAGGGGCATAGGATTGGGGATTAAGGTGTGAATATTCATACATTCACACTAAATTTTTATTATTTTTTTATTTTATTATTTATTCAATTGTGTGTGTATGCATGTGTGTGTGTGTGTGTGTGTGTGTGTGTGTGTGTGTGTGTGTGTATGTATGTGTGTATAGAACCACGGATGAATTCGGGAACCACCATGGACGCCTCCACTTCCTCTTTGTTTACTCTGCCCGGGATTCACAGGCTCTGCCCTACCAGGACCAGAAACGCAAGCCGCCCCTCCCCCACTTCCACCAGAGTCCATACGTGGGGTCTAGGATCCGAACTCAGGACCTTCCACCTGCAAGGCAGAGGCTTAACCCCTGAGCCACCTCTCCAGTCCCACACTAAATTATTTTTAAAAAGAAAAAAATTTAAAAATGTGAAAATTAACAATTCTAGATTGGGAAGAAGAGGGTCCAGAGGGACCGTATATATGTACAACATTGTCAAATAAATTAACAAAAAAATTTAAAAACTCCCTAGGGCTGGAGAGGTGACTCAGGGGTTAAGACTCTGCCTCAAAAGCAAAAAGTTCTGAGTTCAGATTCCAGGTTCCATGTAAAAAATGCCAGGTGGAAATGGTAGGCAGCCTATAATTCTGGCCCTGGTGGGTGGAGCCTAGGAAATCTCAGAGTGAAGTAAAAAGGAGGTAGAACAATCCAGAGTGATTCCTGAAGTCACTGCAGAAGGACACACAGTTCTCTCTGATACATACATGCACACGCGCGCACACACACACACAGACACACACACACACATACACACACACGTGCACGTATGCATGCTAAGTAAATAGTTCATAAAATTTAATAAAAAATATTTTTAAAAACCTCAAATGTAACAGTTACTCCTAACTATTGCTGTGAGAGAACATTCAAAGTCAATCAACTTAAGAGAGAAAGGGAGATTTATTCAGTTTACTGTTTCAGAGGGGAGGTACAGTCTCTCAAAGCAGAGGTTGCATGGCTGGCTGGCCAAAACTGGAGGAGGCTAAGTCACTGCAGACATCTTGGAAGCTAAGAGCTGCAGACTGTTTGCTGCAAAGGCTGACTTCTCCTGGAGGTAGGGTGGGACTAATCCACCTCAAGGCTCATCCCTTGTGATTGCCTTCCTCCAGCAAGGCTCCACCTCTCAAGGTATCATGACCTTGCCAAACACATGAGACTGTGGGGGACACATTTCAAACCATAACATCAAAAAACAAAAAAAGATTTTTTTGATGTGTTTACAGGGATGTGTAACTAGCATGACAATCTAGGTGAATGGTCGTTAAAATTACAGAGGACTGGAGCAGTGCCCATGCTGTGGTCCCAGTAGGAAGATCAGAGTTCAAGGACATCCTCAGCTCCTGGCAAGCTTCAGGACAACCTGAGCTATAGGAGACCCTCTCTTTCAAAAACAAAGCAAGACGAAAGAGCATTGATTCCAATTTTAAATTTAAAACAACTCATCTAGTTTATGCTGATGTACAAATAAAATGACACGCAATTTCATGCAGTTAGTACTGTTCCTTGCTACAGTCCTTGACAGCATAAGAAGACTGATTATTTCCTACAAGAAGAGGAATTCCATCCCTTGGCAGATTCCTCCTTATCGAAAGGACACCACTGGACAGCACTTAAGAGTTTCTGGTAATCCCATGATTTCAGCAGACAGAAAGAAGTTACTGGAGTTGGCAAGTCTTGGTCCAAGAGTCAAATGGGGTGTGCGTAGGGAAGGAATCAATTTAGAAACTATTTAAAAAGCAGCCAGACATGGTGGTGCAGATCTGTAATCTCAGCATCTGTGAGGTTGAGGGAAAAGGCTTGTGAATTTGAGGCTAACTGAGTTACCAAGGAGACCCTTTCCTAAAAAATAAAATAAAACACACAGAAACACACACCTAAAACATAAAAAACACAAAAATTTTCAAAAAAAACCTTAAATTTATTTGTGTGTGTATATGTGTGTGTGTATACAAGAAGGCACTTAAGTGTGTATGACTGTGGAGGCCAAAGGGTGACTTTAGGAATCATCCTGAATCGCTCTACTTCTTTATCACTTTGCTTTGGGGTTTCCCAGGACCCACCTTCCGAGGCCAGAAGTGCAGGCCCCTGCCATCTCTGATCAGCATTTCCATGTGGAATGTGGGATCTGAATTTAGGTTCTTTCACTTTCGAGGCAGAGGCTTTAACTTCTGAGCCATCTCTCCAGTCCCATAAAGCAGAATTTTATGGGTATCTTAAAAATAATATTAATATCAAAAAGTTACATGTGCTAGATACTGCTTTAGATGTTCAATATTTAGTAACTGTTTTGGTCCTTGCAACAAGTCCATGATGTAGTCACTACAGTCATACCCATTTTATAGATGCACAATTAAAATTATACTTATATAATTTTTATATTATATATTTTATTTATATATTAAATAGATATTAAAATAAAATTATAGCTTGGAGATTCTATAAGTTGTCTTCTCTGGTGATGAGGTAAAAGTGATAGAGCTGAGTTTTAAGTTCAAACAAACTTCACAGTCTATACTATACTGATTTGATGAGACTGGATAGAGTGAACAGAGTGAAGGAAAAGGAGTAAAAGCAAGCAGGGAAAAGTTTAGGTTAGATGTAAATTATGCAATATAGGCAGCTTAGCATAGTGGCGACAACACCCAATAATAATATAAATCACTATCATGTCCTATCCTATATCTCGTACTGCATGTTCTGTTGCCAGCCTAAGAATTTAGTTAATGAGTTGACTTTTTACTTAATTTGTGTGGAGGGTGTGTGAATATACATGAGTGTGCATCTGTGTGTCTGTGTGTGTGTGTGTGTACGTATATGTATAGAGATTAGAGGACAATTTTCTGAAGTCAGCAGAGGACAATATTCAGAAGTCAGTTTCTGTCTTGTGGGTTCCTGGGAGTGATCTCAGGTTGCCCTGTATTTCCTGGGAAGTGCCTTTAACCTGTTTAGCCATCTTGCACCCTGGAATTTGTTGTTGTTTGCTAGACAAATAGATTCTCCTGATGTAGCTCGGCCTAGCCCCTAACTTACCATCTTCTTCCCAAGGCATGGCATCTGGTTTCAATTAATATCTCTATATGCACCTGCAGCTTTGTAGGACAAGCTGTGTGACCATGCCTGACCACTGGCGAGGTGCTGGAGGCTGTGTGTGAACTCAAAGAATTGGAAACAGGTAAAGCACAACTACAGGGGAGTCAGGAGGGCTTCCAGGAGGGAGATGGAAGTGGGAGGCTCCTGGAATCAGATTAGGAGTAATCTTACATCTCCTTCAAGATATTAGGGTTTTACACAGAAGATAATCGAAAGTCATTAAGAGGGAGGGCTGGAATGCTCTGGACTGAAGGGAAGGGTGAAAAACGCACTATCAGGTGTGTTCCTGCTCCCATCTCCTGCCCCACCCTGGCTCAAAGGCCCCATCCAAAGGCAGTGTCTCCACTGTACGTGGTCTTATCTTGGACTTCTGAAGTGGCTTGAGTCTCCTCTCTCCTTGGGCATCGCTGGAGATGGCCTTTTGTAGCTGGAATGTGTTTTTCCTGTTTAACACCACCAGACATCTCTAGCAATGCCCCAGCTATTCCTTTTCAAAACATCAGAGACCTATAGAAAAGCTAGTCAAAAAAAAAAAGGATTATTTAATCTAGAGATGCCCAAGGGGGAGAACTGACGAACACGTGAGATAGCCGGTAACTCCCCCTCACATCAAAGTGGGAACTAGGTGGGAAGAAAAGCTTAGAGTAACAGATAAAAGCAAGTGTCTCAGACAGAGAATGAAACTACAGAGTAACTGATGAAAGCCACGGAGGGGAAATCCAGTAGGTCAAAGACTTGAAGGTGAGAGGAGGAGAGAGCAACCATGTTCCTATAAAAGTTCTTGCTCTGATTTCACAGGGACGAATAGTATGTATTGATCACACTCACTCACAAGAATGAGTTGTCAGTGAAAATTCACAGATTTTCCATATGCTGGGTCTTTTGTTGTTGTTGTTGCTTGTTTGCAGCTAGGGAACAAACCCAGAGCTTCCTGCATGCCATTCAGGAGCTCAAAGCTGAGCACACCCAAGCCCAGAATACCAAGTTTGCGTTTGACTTTTCCTTATGAGAAACTGTAAACCTATTCAAATGCACAGAAGAGTGTCAGGAATCCGCACCCGGGACAATCACTACCACTGCTCCCTGGGGTCCCCACCTCCTGCCAGGCCTTGTGGGCAGTGCCCCACAAGCAGACCTGCTTCTGTGATTACTCGTTTTCTCTTCACTCCCCCCTCTCTAGGGAAGCCAGAACACCCATGAGGCCGACCGTGAAGGACAGAAAGGGCGGCCATAGAAAACCAAAGCGCTGAGCAAGGGAAAGATTAGAGAGAGGTGGGTGAGGCCTTGGTGTTCCAACACCTTAGGGCGGTTGGGCAGCCTCTGGTAGGTAGAACTAAACCAGCAAACCAACCAGCATGATATCTACTCCATCTTAGTCCTTCAATAAATTGATGAATGACTGAAGGAGGGAATAACGCATCATCTGGTCCTGCACACTCATCCAGGCCCTGGGTTTCTGAGGCAATGAAATTTCTCAAGCATTGAAAAGTCAAAAAACGGCTCTACCTTATTCTGCTGACAGCCAGGTAAGGAAATCTCTAGGGCCAGAAGACTCTTTCCTGTACTTTCACTTCTAAGACTAGAAACTATTTGTACACAGGACATACCTATGTATGCAATTCCAGGGTCAGATTAGTAGATGCTGAACATTCCCAGCAGAAGTTGGATTACACTGGAGGTTCCCACAATGCAGCATGGGAAAGCGGCCCATGAGCCTAAGCACTTCTTTAGCACTTCAGTGAGCTTCCAATGCGTGGAGTCAGTTGCAGAGACATCTCCCCAGAAATAAAGAACAAGAAAGTCACTTTTACTCCATACCCTTATGGAGTTACAATACAAAAGAGCAGCCTTTGAAAATACCTCTTGCCTGCTTCGCTCTTGCCCTCCATTAAAACAGCGTATTTAAACTTAGTCTACTCTGATTTTACTTTGAATATTTTTCTAAAAGTACTCTGGTTTCACCTTGCTGTCTTTCATTTTGACAATTAGGGAGTTTCCTAATCATAGCTTGGATTTTTTTCTCAAAATTCTCTAAATTTATCTTCCTCTTCTTTTTTTCTTCTTCTTTTTTTTTTCTTCTTTTCTTTCTCTTTTTCTCTTTTTCTCTCTTTCTTTCTCTCTTTCTCTCTTTCTCTCTTTCTCTCTCTCTTTCTTTCTTTCTCTTTTCTTTCTTGAACTTGTGACCCTTCTACTCCTGAGCTGACTGCCTTGCTGATCATGCCTTCACTTTTCAAGGCCAGAATCAAACTTAGTGGTAGTAGAACTATTGTGCTTAGTAAAAATTTCCTTGTCAGATACTTTTCATATCTAAAATATAACTATGAATTAAGTCGATATTCTAATGTCCCATTCGAATCTTGAAATGTACCTGGTGTCACTCTCTAGTACCGAGCATTGAGACATTTATTGAAAGACTAAGATATATCAGATATCATGCTGATTGCTGGGGACACTGACTGGAGAAACAGTGCCTACTTCAAAGACTCTTCCAGATGCTACCAGGGACCACCTCAGAATGTGTGTTTGGAGGCCTTGCCTTCTGGCCAGGAACTGAATCTTAAAGAATGAGCAGGAAATGGCCCACTAAGCAAGTGGCCTGCTGGTGTAGGCAAGCAATTCTGAGCTTTATCACGCACCTAAACCCCCAGCTTAAAGCCCAGGCTGGCTTGGCACTTGCTATATAGCTTAGGCTGGCCTCAAATGAATAGCGATCCTCTGGCTTCAAATTCCTAAGTGCTGGAATTACAGGCAACAGCTACCACATTTGGCTTCCTCTCCTCCCCCACAACCCCAATATTGAGGACTGAACTCAGGCAATATGCACAGACGCAATGCTCTACTCCTGGGCTACACACTTCTCTCCTTTTTTGAGACAGGGTCTCATAGCCCAGGCTGGACTCAAGTTCTCTGTGTAGCTGAGCTTGACGCTCAACTTCTAAACCTCTCACCTGCTGGGATTAGAGGTGTGTACCACAATTGCTTGACTGATCCATTTATGTTTCAGTATCCTCACTCTTCTGGGAGTGTGAGGATAATGAAACAATTCAGAATTTTTAGTGTAGAACTTAGGTATTTGAGGAATATGCTAAACTGATGGGTGCTGCAAGATGGAGTCACTGAAGAACGTGTGTGTGTGCGCGCGCGTGCGTGCTTTCCATCTTATTCTGAGACAGGGTTCTTCATGACTGCTGCATGAGCTAAGCGGCCTGACCCTTGAGCTTCTGGAGATCCTTGGGACGCCGGGATCACAGATCCTTATGTGCTCAACAGTGAGTTCATCGTTTAGTGGCATCTGGGGATATAAACTCAGGTTCTCATGCTTTGTGTGGAAGCACTTGCTGAGCCCTCTCCCCAGCCCAGCGGCACTCTTTTTAACCCATCGAATGCACTGTTACGTTCAAGGCTACTTCATGCTCATGGGCTGGCTGGCTTTAAGGTGGTTCTGAGATGTGCGAGGGGTGGCTGCACAGGCCTGTGATCCCAGCACTCAATAGACTGAGGCGAGAGGATAGTGTTTGGACCTGCCTGAGAGACAAGGCAAGACTATGTCTCAGATAAACAAACAAAACCAACCCCAAGATGTAGATACTGTCTTTATTCTTACAAGAAGAAGTAGAAATTCTAATATTAAATATATTTTAAAAAATATTTCATTTGCTTATTTGAGAGAAAGAGAGAAAGTATCCATGCCGTGATATGTGGGCGGGGGTCAGAGGCCGCTTCTCTCCTTCCACCAAGTGGGTTTTCAGGGGATTGAACTCAGGTTGCTAAGTCTGCAAGCAGCCACCTTATCTGCTGAGCTATCTCACTGAACTTCTGAATTGTTAAATATCTTAACTGGGATATCTAAGGTTTTGTCTAGTCTGGGTGTCAACCCCCCCAACATGTTAGACAGCTAGCTCTTCTACTCTACTAACCTTTGTTTAGAGGTTAATTATCATTCCCTTTTATTTCAGTCTTTAGACTTCTGTTCTTTAAAAAGCCAACCTTTGAATAAAGTTTTATTTATTTATTGGTTTGTTTGTTTACTGTGTGTATGGGGGTGTATGAATTCCAAGGCATGCTTATGGAGGTCACCTCCTGTGAGTTAATTCTCCTCTCCTTCCATATGGGTTCTGTTAATTGAACTTAGGCTGTCAGACCTCGTGGCATGTGTTAAAGAGTTTCACTAGGTCTACTTTTTTTTTTTTGCCTGTGTGTGTGTGTGCATGTGCGTGCATGCGTGTGCATAAGAGAGCACTTGAATGTGTGTCCTGTGGAAGTTCAGGGTGACGTTGGAAATCATCCTGGATTGATCCTCCTTCCACTTTGTTGCTTTGCTCTGGTATTTCCCAGGCTTTGCTTTACAGGGCTGGAACTGAAGGTCACTGACATTCTGACTGGCATTCTTTATGTGGGATTTGGAGATCCGAGGTCCTTTACTTTTGAGGTAAAAGCTTTAGCCCCTGAGCCATCTCTCCAGTCCCCCTGTCCCTTTTTACAACAGGGTCTCATGTTACCTGGGCCGCCTTAGAGCTTGCTGTGTACCCAAAGTTGACCATGGCTCTAGCTCCCATCTACTGGGATGACAGGTGTACCACAACTGTGTCCAGCTATTACTTACACATTTTTACTTTTGCAGTGCTGGGGATTGAACGTCTGGTCTCATGCATGGTAGGCACACACTCTACAGTGAACTGTGTCCCCAGTCCTAAAAGTGCCAGTCCTTCTCTGTAAGATTGCCCATTTTCAATTTCCCGAGTGTCCCATGAACATCTGGAATTCCCAAGGTGGGAAGCAAACCTCCTGAAACTTGAACTACCGCGGGCACCACATCTTCTCCTACTGTCTCCTGCTTCGGGCAAGGGCTCTGCCACGTATCTGGTGGCCCCAGCCAGCTGTTGGGAAGCTTAGCACCAGGACAGGGACAGTGAACATAACAGGCCCTCCACAAGTACTGGCCATGTGAGTGCTTTAACAGCTGAATGGATTAGCAGAAACAGTCAACCTCAGCTCTTCCCGCATCCTTACCCAGAAGATTAATTGGTCATAAAGCCCGGCATCATAAATCTCCCTCAAATCCTTCTTTCCTTTTTGATTCCTACCTTGCTTCCCTTGCTGGACTGTGTCAAGCTGCAGGAGATTATACATGAAAGTACTTTGCGAAGAATAAACCTCTGGGGGAAAAATGAAAGGATGAACCCCGTGAGATCTGTTATGAAACCTTCCAGGCCCAGTGGGCTTGTTCCTTTCAAGCTCTGAAGTTTGTGTCCTCCTGACCTTGTTTCCTCTGCTGTGGCTTCCAGAGGCCCAGTGCTCACTGGGAACAGAACCCCCGCTGGGCTCCGGAGATGCACCAGTGCACTGCACTGTCAGACACCCTTTCCTGCTGCTCCTGTTATTCCTAGAGTAAGGTTCATCCATCAAGAAATCTCCACGCTCTTGTGAAAAGGAGCTTCTGTTTGGTATTTCCCTAGGCCGCATAGGAAAGAATGCAATTCTGCCGTTCCAAACAACACAGGTGAACCGTTACGTCAAGTGAAATAAACCAACACAGAAAAACAGACACCACCTGATTTCATTCATAAGTGCAATCCAAGCAAGGTGATTTCCCAGAAGTTGAGAGTAAAAATGGTGGTTACAAGAGGCCAGGGAGTGAGGGAATGGAAATGCAGAGGGGTATGCAATAGGTGCGAAGCTACAGTTACAGAGGAACATAAAGTTCTGTATGCTGTTGTACAGGAGGGGCACAACAGACAATACTACTGTGCAGTCACTTTCAAAAAGCCTTAAATAGGACACTCCCTCCAAGACTCGGGGAACCTGGTGGAAGATTGTAAGAGAGGAATGATGGGAGGAGGGCCCTGAAGCACTGTGTTAGGGGCATGATGTGGCCGTGGCACTCATGAACTCATAGCAACTGAAGTGTAGGATCTGCGTCCTGTCGCAGTTCTTGTGTCTTGCAGATAAATTTACAACCAAATGGCTTAAGGCGGAAGCAAGGGGCTTTGTCCTGGCTCAGTGATGTCCAGCTTGGCAGGAGAGTGCATCCCAAACACCAGGGGACAAGGGAACTGGCCACACCACATCTACAGCACTGTTGAGAGAGGGCGAAACTTATTTTGTCAGACGTATGTCTGTCCAAGTATGCCAAAGAATGACAACTTTCTGAATCGATTCCGTCCATTTTATCCTGCCTGGCAAATGGTCCCACCCACCAGGACTGGGTCTCCCCTCATCAATTAGACCACCTCCTGCAGATTGCTCAGGACTTAACTACTAATTCTTATCAATGTGCCCAGAGCTGGATCCTTCTTCAACACTCATCTGACTATCATAGCTCCCAAACATTTAGTAAAAAATGAGGAGGAGCTTGTGGGTCCCCATCACATTTAGGGAAGTCAGAGGCTGCTGGGAGAGGGAAGTCATTGTCTTTAGTGGTTCAATGACTGTTCTGTTACTGGTGCTTCAGTGGATAGTTCCATACCGATATGACACGAGTGACCCTGGTTAAACCCAGTGGATCACAAAATAAAACAAAACAAAAAGGCAGGGAAGTGGGAGGGACACTCGTTGGAGGAGTAGGGATTAGCCTGGGTGAAAAGAAATTGAGAAGTGGACGAAGTGTGACCATAATGTACCAACTGACATATGAAATTGTCAAAGAATAACTTAATTTTTAAAATGTTCTAGAAAAGAAATCCAGAACAAGGGACTTCTGAAGTGTTTAATGATATGATGGACATCTGAAGAACTAGAAAAATTTAGCTTGATTTAAATATTAAACATTGCATATATCTATCGAAACATTCACCAATATGATGATTTCTGTACATCAGTTACAATAAATTTAAAGGGGTAAGGAGATGGCTCGGTAGGTAAAACACCTGTTGAGAAGCACAGGGGCCTGAGTTCAGACTCTTAGCACCCATGTAAAAGTCTGGCGCATATATACGTCTGTAAGCCCAGCGATGGGGTTGGAGACAAGTATATCCTGGGGGCTTGCTGGCCAACCAGTTTAGCTAAAGCAGTGAATATCACATCAACTAATGTGAAATCCTGTCTCAAATATGAGGCAGAGAGTGATCAAGGAAGACATCTGATTTGGATCTCTGACCCCCACATGTGAGCACACAGGTGCATGCACATTGCACACACACACACACACACACACACACACACACACACACACACACATTCGTCTCAAAAATAAAATTTTAAGTCAAGTATGATGATCTAAGCCTATAAGCACTTGAGAGACTGAGGCAGTAAGGTCACAAGTTTGAATCCAACATGGGCTACACAGAAAGACCTTGTTTCAAAAAAACCAAATAAATAAGTAAACACATAGATAAATGAATGTTTATCATTGAAAGATCAATTAATCCTTTGAGGCATTCCTCCCATCTTCAACGTCTTGACTGTGTGTGTGTGTGTGTGTGTGTGTGTGTGTGTGCGCATGCATGAGTAGAGGCCAGAAGACAACCTTGGATGTCATTCTTTTTTTTAAATTTATTTTTATTTTTCTGACTTTTACAAGCATATTGAGTGCTTATCCCTGCCCCCCTCCCTCCCTCCCTACCTCCTTCCCTCCTTTTCCTCAATCCATCCTGTTCCCTTTCACCCTCCTGCCTGTCTACTTCTATGGGTCTCAGGGTTCCTCCGGTTTGTCTACTCCTGTAGAGGTTCAGGCCTCTGTGGCATACCAAGTTGCCTTTCTCAGGCCACCCCACTGACAGGGGCATTTCCTTTCACTCATCCAGCTTTACTCTCCAGGGTTTCCGCTGTATGTTATCTCTCTTGAGTTCCTCTATAGTCTATGGGGACGTGTTGGTATGTCAGTTATTGGATATCACTGTATCTTTTTTAAAAGAGAGAGAGAAAGAGGGAAGGAAACCGACAGAGAAGTGGGAAGGAGAGAGCAGATATTGGAGCATCACTGTCTGCATGTGAGGTCATAGGACAACTGTTGTAAGTCAGTTCTCTCTCCTATCACGTGGTCTCTGGGGATCACACTCAGGTCACCGGCTTTGCAAGCAGACACCCTTCCTCACTCACATCTTGCTGGCCTTAGCCATGTCTCTTGATGATGATGGCAAATACAACTATATACCTGGAATTATGTAATAATTTCACGGGTGAAAAGAGATCTTGGGTGGAAAAAGTTTAAGAAGCCTTGTTCTGGGTTGGTGATTTACCTCCTTGGTGTTCACTCTTACTGTGACGTCCCAAGGGCAGAAATCAAATCTTAACTTTGTGACCTAACGAGTGTTTGATACATGGAAGAGCATCAAGGAGCACATTGGCTCACTGCTCATGTCTCCTTATCTATAAAATGTGAATAGAGTTGGTGAGGTGGTGTGTGTGTGTGTGTGTGTGTGTGTGTGTGTGTGTGTCCAAGAGTACACTGGAGTGTGTGCCTTTAAGGCCCAAGGGTGACAACAGGAACCATCCTGAATTGTTCTATCTCCTTTATTGCCAGACTCTACCTTTAAGGACTGGAAATGTAGGCTGCTGCCATTTTCATTGACAGTTTTATGTGGGATCTGGGGATCTGAACTCAGGTCCTTTTGCTTGTGAGGCAAAGGCTTTAACCCCTCCCCTGAGCCATCTCCCCAGCCTCAAGTTGGTGCGAATTTTGTAAGGGCACAGTGAGAACGGCCATGTATATACCATAGTCCTGGGGGTTAAATCTCAGCAAGCCTTGGTCATCTATATAGTCACCCCTTGGGGTCTAGCTCACTCTTTTAAAAGTTCCAGTTGTTTCCATTGATGTCCAACCTTTATATACTTTTGCAATACTGATTCCTTGTCAAATCTCATATTCTCATCTTACTTGTATGTCTATTTCCCTAAGTTTTAAACTTTGGAGACCAGAATGTATCATATCACAGGTAGAATTCTAAGATGATCCCATTGACCCTTGTCCTTTTAGAAGCCCCTCCCTTTGGAATGCAGGTAGTGTGTATATAAAGAGATTTGCCTCCCCTCTAGGTTATGTTGGAGGACGCAGCTAACTCATGGCCAATGGGCGTTTCCTAATGGGCCTGACTTAATCACATGAATCGTTAAAATCCCAGAGTATCACAGAAGTGAACAGCAGATTAATGGTTACCAGGGGAGAGAAGAGTTAGAGAGAAACCAGTGAGTAGGTGCTACGGTACAGCGACATGGGAGAAGCTCTGGTCGTGTGCAGCACGGTGATTTATTGACAGTGACACTGAACACTACAGAAAGCTGGAAGGAAGGATTCTTGAAGGTTTTTAGTATAAAGAAGGGATAGTGTGTGAAGAGGCAAATATATTTACCCTGATTTAAACTTAATACAATTATGCATGTATCTAAACATTACAGAATCCAATCAAAGGCTCCCTTGCCCCTCATGGTACTCCCCATCTGGAGTGCTGGGGTCCAGGAGTTCTGCAGGGCTCTCTTGCCCTTCACAGATTCACATCCATGAATTTCATTCTTTTTCTTCTCTAATAAACTTTGCCTTGATCCTCAAAAAATCCAATCAATAGGTACAGCTTTTATGTATGTTTAAAATTTTTATTTTCTAGATTTGAAAAGACTGTGTATGTGCTCATGTGCATGTGTGCATTTGTGTGCCTCTGTGTGTGTGTGTGTCTGTGTGTGCCTATATGTGTATACTATAGGATTGTGTTTGCATATGTGTGTGTGTATGTGTGTATATCCATACTCCAAGTTTGCATGTATATGCATGTGTATACTCAAAGCTTGTGTGTGTGAGTGTGTGTGTGTATTCCAGGCTTGTGTGTATGTACTCCAGGATTGGGCAGCAAGAGACTTTGATGCATTCTCCCAACTCCCAAAATTTAGAAATAAAAGAAACAGAAATTAAACAAAACACAACAACAAAAAAGACAAAAATGAGCATTTCCACAGTTGCAGGCAGAGAGGAATGAGAGACTCAGAAGTACACCATGAGCCGTGAAGGTGGAGGTGGCCAGGGGAAAGACAGCCAAGTAATTTTTAGGTCCAGGGAGTGGTACCTTCCAAAGGACAATCAGAGAGAAACGGGAGTCAGAAAACAGCCATGAGGGAGTGGATCCCGCCAATGCAAACTAAAAGAACCTTAGTTTCTGTCCACAGGCACACATGCAATTGCTTTTGTTATGTGACAAAAGAAAACTAATATACACTTTTTTCAGTGCCTTCTGTTTTTTTTTTTTTTTTTTTAATTGAAACAGGGTCTCCCTTGGTCTCCTCTGATCTATAATCCTGAGAACTGGGATTACAGGTATGCACTCCAATAAGAGACTCTTTTTAGCATCTTCTTTATGGAACAGAAAGATAACATCTATTCAGTAAATAGTCATGGAGAAAACAAAACATTAACAGTTGGGATGGTTTTCTGTGGTAACTGGTTTCTGACTGCCTATTATCAACATTGGCAAAAAATTTTAACAAAGATTTAAATTTGAATATCTGTCATGTTCATTTTGCATTTTTAAATGGCTAAAATGCCATTCTTCTAGGAACAACGTTTTTATAAACATAAAAGGAATTATATTTAAAACACACAGGCACTTAAGACACTGGGCTACATATACATGAGGCTACATCTTAGCTTTAGATACCAAGTCTAGCTAGTGGCATATTTCACAAATTAAAGTTATCATCAAAGAATTTATAGGTAAATTTCTTTGCATAAATTACCATCACAAAGAAGTGTTCTATATGACAAATACATTTCCATGTCATTGAAAAGGGTCTTTAGTTTCCAAAGTTTTTTAATAAAAATGTTGGGCAAACAATGTGTGCTATATACCTCCTGGACATGTGCAGTATATATTACCATATTAAAAGCTCTAAGACTTCATAAAGTTAATCTACTAGTTTATTTATTTTTTAACATAGCATTTCCCAAATATATTTACCACAAAACCTTTTCTTAGAGAAACAACTTTTGATATCTTGCCAGAATACCATTTGGGAAATGTTGGCCTCAATAAATTCCTTCCTTCTCCAAACCAAGTATTGAATCAAAATGCTAGTAGGGAAAGAAATAATTTTATTAAGACAACTAAGAGCTGAAAAAATGTCTTCCCTTTTTCTTTATTGACTATACTAGCTTTCACTATTTTTTTAATGAGAGCTAATAAATTGAAAGAGGGTTTGGACAACTGTATTAATTTAACGAAATACCTATGCAGCAAAATAAATGTCTTTAGGCATTTTTGGGTTGAAGAGATGGCTTAGGAGTTAAGTCTCCTGAATTTGGATCCCAGAGCCCACTTAAAAAAATGCCAGGCAGAAATAACAAAGCCATATTCTTAACAGAGGCATATTCTTTGGTCCCTAGACAGCAGAGCCTGGGAAACTCCAGAGCAAAGCAAAGAAGCGTAGTACAATATAGGATGATTCCCAAAGTTACCCTTTGACTTCCATAGACACGTACAGTGCCCTCCAATACAGAGACACACATGCGCAGACAGATGACATATGTAAAAGAACATATATAAAGATATTTTCTACCTTTAGCTGTTCCATGTATCTATTTAGCATTACTAAAGTGAACATTTTCCAAAAAATATCAGGTGGCTCTGTCATCTAATGCCTTACAACTTAGTGCAGAAAACAATTTAAGATGTGCCTTGACTGACAGTGGATTCCTCTGTAAGCTGTAAATATGATACTGAAAATGTATTTTTAAAAAAGAAATTGAATTCAGAATGCCCAACTTACTGAACATCATAGCTTAGCTCATTGACCTTAAATGTGCTTTGAATACATTAATTAGGCTATGGCTGGGAAAAGTCATCTAACACAGGCCTATTTTATAGTGGTGAATAAATAATATAACTTTTTTCTTTTCTAATTATTTTATTTATTTATTTATTTTTTTTAGTAATTTGTGTATTTGTGTGTATCAGAGGACATTGTGTGCCTGTGGAGGTCCAAGGGTGACTTCGAGAATCATCTTGGATTGCTCTACTTCCTCTTTCCTTCCAGTTGGAATTTCCTAGGCTCTGCCTTCCAGAGAGGGAAGTGCAGGTTGCTGCCATTTCTGCCTGGCATTTTTTTTTTTTTAAAACGTGGGATCTAGTTTAAAAGATCTGGGATCAGAACTTATGTCCTTCTGCTTGTGATCCTAAACGCAGTTCTTTCTGCTTGCCAGGAAAAGTCTTAACCCCTGAGCCATCTCTCCAGCTCTCATATAACTTATTGGCTGTACCATGTTAGTCTTTCTCCTCAGGATCTTGTGGCTGAGTGACAGCGTGGCTTGATGGTGATGTATCAAGAGTATCATACCATTATATTGAGGAAAGATCAGATTACTTTCTGTCATAGTTAGGCACAGGTGTCAACTTGATAGTTGAGGGTTTGAGCTATGGGCACATGTGTAGAGAATTAATGGTTGAGTTAAGCCCAGAGCAAACCTGCAGGAGATTGTCTAGCTGATGAGGACGGTCCAGTCCATGGTGGGTGGGACTAGGCTCTGGAATAAAATACTGAGAGCTGGTTGAGAAAGTTGGCATCCTTCTGTACACTTGGCCAGATATGCTGGTCTGGCAAGTAAGGATCGTCCCTCTCTCAGCTATTGTGTAGAGATGGTGTGGCCAGTTCCCTAGGTCCTGGTGTTGGTGCATGCTCTCCTGTCAAGCTGGACTGACAACTGTAACCAGACTGTTGTAAGAAAATAAACCCCTTGTTCCCCTAAGCTGTTTGATGGTCATTTATCAGCAACTATGCAGGCTAACTGCAATAGAATTTGGTACCCAGGAAGTGGGGTGTTGCTGATAAATCTGACTAAGTGGATTTTGTGGCTTTTGAATGGTTTTGCTGGACAAAGTTTGAAATGTTTGAAGATTTTGACTTTGTGGATTGCCAATACCATTCTGCACAGTTGCATAGTGATTCTGAGAGAGTTGCGAATTGTTTGGGCCAAGTTTCTGATGAGGGGAACAAGGACTTTGGTAAAGCTGAATTTAAACAGAATAGACTGGTTTGCTTGACAGAGGAGAGCTGTGTTGGTGGCTGTGAAGCTCTCAATGTGGAAAGGGCTGCCATTGTTGGAGAAATTAATATCAGTGATGAAAAACCTAGTGACTTGCACTGGGATGGGGGGAAGATGTGGAAACCACCATATGGTGAGTTTGTGGCTTGAAAACCTAGATTCCTTCAGGTGCCGAAAGCCCAAGTTAAAGCCGTTTCTTGCCCTTTGAAAGTTTGGCTGCCTAGAAGAGGCTTTTCCAGCATCAGCGCATAAAACTTGGTACAGCTGTGGCTTGAGTGGATCAAGTTACACTTCAAACTCACTTCGTAATCTGAGTGGTACTGGTTTTGGTGTATGATTAAGGGGTTCATGAAGAGCAGCAAAAACTTGGCACCAAGTGGCAGGTGTGGAGTCCTGCAAATGAAGGTGAAGCCTATAGCTGCAGAGAAGAACCCAGAGTGTTGGAGATGCCCAAACTGCGGGATACATGCTGAGGACGGCTGCGAGTGGAGATTCAGCTTGATTCAGAGGAACTCTGCTTTTACAACTTCATGCTGCAAACAGGGACTGGGAATGCCTAGAATCTTTGAGCCACCTTGACTACATGATGAGCAACAGAAGATGGACATTGAAGTATAGGCTGCTGTAATTTGCTGGACTTTGATCTTAATTTAAATGTTTTCTTATTACATCAAGATACTTCTCTTTTAAAGTTTTATCTGTTTTAAAGTATTTAACTATTTTGATTTAATACATTCTTTTTTTTAAGCAAGTCAAGCATTTAATTTTTTTTTATTTATTTTATTGTGCGTGTGTGTTGTATGTATGTGTGTGCGTGTGTGTGTATGTATGTGTGTGTGTAGAACCATAGGCGAATTCGGGAACCACCATGGACCGCCTCCACCTCCTCCTTGTTTACTCTGTCCCAGGATTCACAGGCTCCGCCCTACCAGGACCAGAAGCTCAGGCCGCCCCCGCTTCCGCCTGGCATCTATATATGGGGTCTAGGATCCGAACTTAGGACCTTCCGCCTGCAAGGCAGAGGCTTAACCCCTGAGCCACCTCTCCAGCCCCTTGATTTAATACATTCTTTTTTTTATTTAATACATTTTTATTATTATTTCAGCTCATACAAACTTAATAGGTACACCAGTTCCCTCCCTCCCTCCTCCTCCCCCCGAACCCCCTGCTTCCCCTCCCCTCACCCCTCCCTCCCCATCCCCCAGTGCCTCCCGCCCCAATGATTTAATACATTCTTAAAGTTAGAATGTTAGAATGGAGATTCAGCTTGATTCAGAGGAACTCTGCTTTTAAAATGTTGGAACTGAAGTTTTAACAAGAGAACATTTTAAATTTATCTATGAAATGTATTTATATTTTTAAAGATAATTTTTAACATCTGTGGGGAAAAGGATTGAAAGTTACCAGTTTAAAAGTGCTATATTTTTGTGTCAAATTGAGAAGGGGTGGAGTGTCATAGTTAGACACAGGTGTCAACTTGACAGTTAAAGGGTTTGAGCTATGGGCACATTTGTAAAGAATTAATGGTTGAGTTAAGCCCAGAGCAAACCTGCAGGAGATTGTCTAGCTGATGAGGAAGGTCTAGCCTATGGTGGGTGGGATTAGACTCTGGAATAAAATACCAAGAGCTGATTGAGAAAGTTGGCATCCTTGTGATGTGTGTGTGTGGCAGACACGCTGGTCTGGCAAGTAAGGATTGTCCCTCTCTCAGCCATTATGTAGAGATGGTGTGGTCGGTTCTTTTGGCCCTGGTGTTGGTGTGAGCTCTCCTGTCAAGCTGGACAGAGAACTGTATCCAGTAATTGTAAGAGACACAGGCAAACTTCAACACTCTCATACCATGAAAGAATTGAAAAATTACCAAATGAGCCCTTATGAGTTGGCATCCACTTGACAATGCAGCATAGGATACTATGTGCACAAGGAAAGAAACCTGCAGCGCAAACTAGGAGTTGCTGCCTCATTGCATCATTTTTATGTCATACTGTGTGTGTGTGTGTGTGTGTGTGTGTGTGTGTGTGTGAGGCACTTGAGCGTGTATGCCTGTGGAGGCCCAAGGGTGACTTCGAGAATCATCCTGGATTGCTTTACCTTCTTACTGCTTTGTTCTGGGTATCTCAGGCTCTGTCTTCCAGGACTAGAAGTGTAGGTTGCCACCATTTCCACCCGACATTTTTACATGGAACCTGAGATTTGAAGGGTACTTTTTCTTGTGAAGCAAAGGCTTTAACACTAAACCATTGCCCTAACCACTTGCCCCTATCCTTTAACAATTTTTAAGTATTTGTGTGTGTTGTAGGCCCACACATGCCACTTTGCGCATGCAGAAATCCGAATACAGTTTTTAGTAGCCGGTTCTCTCCTTCCACCTTGTGGGTTCAGAGAATCAAACATCAGACTCAGGTTGCTGGGCTGCGCCGCAAGCACTTTCATCTGCTGAGTCATCTCGCTGGCCTTTAATTTATACTTTCTGGAACTGCTCTTTAATTTAGGTTTTGGAAACCTTTGCCACGCTTTTGCATACACACAAAGAAAAATGTAGACATGAATCATTGCTTGGGCAATGTCCTGCGCTGCCTTCACAGCCGAGTCTGCCTTCTGCTCGCTCACTCGTTTGCCTTACCGCCCAAGCCCCTGCTGCTGGTTCACGCGGTGCCGCTCTGTGCGTCACCAAGGCCACTGGTGATGCAATATTTCTTTTTTTTTTTAATTAATTAATTAATTTTTTTCACTCGTACAAACTTAATAGGTACCCTGGTCCCCTCCCTTCCTCCACCCCTCCTGACCCCCTTGCTCCCTCCCCTCTTTTCCCCTTCCTTTCCCCACCCTCTCTCCCTTCCTTCCCTTTCTCCCAGTGCCCCCTCTCCCCCCCATCCCTGGAGCATCCTTTAGCGTGAATGTCAAACTTCCCTCTGGGTCCTCCACTCTAATAAGGTGTAAGAACTCAGTAGCATTGCCTAGAGCCCTTTCTTGTGTTCCCCATTAGTATAGGAACACTATTGTAGCTGTTAATACCTCGCTTCTAAGGATCCTAGTGCCTGTTATCCATGCTAGACTTTGGGGAGGGTCAATGATATGTCAGTCATTGTGCAGGTCATGCAAAGTCCTATTATGGCTACTTCAGCCCTAACTTGTGTGGAGTATCTTGCATATCGTTGCTCCTCCCCATCTTTAGGCTCTTACAATCTTACTGCCCCCACTTGCGCAAATTTTCCTGAGCTTTAGGATGGGGAGAGATTAGGCTGGCCTGGGATGCAACATTTCTTAAAAGCATTCACACGACCTGAAATTCTTGGAACTAGGCTCTTCGCTTGCTTTAATATTCCTACCAAGCGCATGATGATTTGTCATTTTCTCTCCCTCTGTGTCCACAAGCATTTGTCTGTTGGGGATTCAAAGAGTTCTCTGCTCTTCCTTCTGGGACTTTCGTCCAGGCTACTGACATCAGGTTTCAGAGGTCATGCTATGGTGTTTCTGATGTTCATGGACGTGACGGCAAGGCCAAGCCCAATGGGATGTGAGACCTAGTTAATGTTAAGATGCACTTCGAATTTCAAAGACATTGCTCATGAACTCAGCTCTGGAATCATCCTTGCTGGAGCTCAGCTCCATTTGGTCATTCGCAGAAAATTACATTCTCATTAATAGCCTTTAAATTGTACTTATTTTTTTTCCTAGAACAGCTTAATTGAGATAAAACTCATGTAGATACAATTTACCCACTTAAAGGGCAAAATTCAATAGATCATGCATTCACAAAGTACACTGACAAATCAATTTGTGCACAACTTCACCATCCTGAAGAGAAAGCACGAACTCCCGAGCCGTTGGTACCCATTCCTTCCCTTGCAGCCCCTAGCAACCATTAGTCTAACTTTAGATTTCTATGAATTTGCCTATTCTGGATGTTCCTTGTAACTGCAGTCACAGTATGTGGTCTTTTGTGACTGCTTTCTTTCACTTAGCAAAATGTTCATGCATATCGTGGCATATACAAACACCATATCCTTTTATTTTTGAAAATATTAAATTGTACAGACAACTATATTCTATTTATCCACTCATCGTGTGCTGTACAATTACGCTGATAGTACTTTTTGCTATTATGAAATTATAGTAGGGATTTACATGCATTCAAATACCCTATTTTTCTGTAGATGGTTTCTTTGGATACATACCTAAATCTATACTTAATCTTTTGAGTCACTCTCAAACACTATATTGCCAAGCAGTGACACCATTTTACAATCCTACTGTCAGTAAATGACAATTACATGTTCTCCACATACTTACTTGTCCATTGTTATTTTCTTTCTTTTTTTTTTTTTTTTTTTGAGTGGGGTGTTGAGATGTCTCAAAATATCTTAGGATGGTCTGAATCTCACTTTGTAGTCAAGAATGGCCTTGAACTTGAGAGTTCTCTCCCTCCACCTCCCAAGTGCTGGGATTACAGACATGTACCAACATGCCTGGCTTCTGTCTTTTTGATTGCAGCAATCTAAGTGGGTGAGAGTTCGCATTTAATTTTGTATTGCATTTAAAGTGCTTTCACCTGTACTTGCTGATTTGACCTTCACAAGATCTTCAGTGCTCCTCAAGGAAGCTAACATCAAGAATAATTGACTGACTTGCTCAGGACAGCTTAGTGATAGAATGAGAATATATTGCTCTTCTGCGCCTGTAGAGTGAGGTCATGGGTGACCTGGAGTAGTGTCACATGAGGAGGACTTGGACCCCTGTGGCTGGCTTGCCCAAGACAACAAAGACTAGTGGAACCACGTTTGATGCTACAGCACAGTAAGGTGGATCTTATGCCCACTTGTAGTTTGGGAAGCATAGAGATGAAGGAAGAAGAGGAGGGGAAGAGGAGGACAGTGTGAAGGAGGAGGAAGAGGACAAAAAGCATTTGTAACTTTCAAGTAAATCTGTAGTCTCTGTCTTTGCCTTTGTAGCTTGCAGGAAAAGGCTGTACCAACCACCTTGGTTAATCCCTCTGCACACTGGTTCTGAGCAGGATCGTGACAAGGCGAAAGAATAACTTCCTACTTCTGTCTCTCCCAGTAGGTAGTAGACCTAACATAAACCTTGTTTGCTGAGACAGACTCATTATTCTTCATGCTTACGAACCAAGGAAACTAAAGAATTCTTGCTCATGCTTACATTTTCTATTCACGAGCTATCTCCTTTCTGTGCAGAAAAAAAATCAATATTTTATGAAATAATTTCATTGGAGATTAAGCACCACAGCAGTACCCTTTCCTTGTCAAGAAACTCTGCACGTTGTCCAACACCAACAAAGGCTTCCAAACAAAGCTTTTCTACCTCACGGGAAGGTCACCTTTCAATCACTGGACCAGGAAACCCCCTTGGAGTTAGAGAATTAAATGGGCGTTTTAACTTATTTCTCATTACTATCATGAACTATCCAAGGCTGGGTAATTTTGCAAAGAGGTTTATTTAGCTCACCATTCTAGAGGGTAAAGGGCACGCATACCAATAGACAGTCAGCATATGTGTGTTCGTATGTGCATCCACATATGTGTATGTGTTCAACTATCTATCTCTCTCCTTTTATAGTCTCCACGAGTTAATGATGAGGCCTCTACCCTAATGACTTTAATCCCAATGATTTCCTGAAGGTCCCACCTTTAAACATTATGCTTAGATTATGTTTTTAATCCTCTTAATACTTCATAATGGGAGCTAAATTTCAACACATGAAGCCCTGGGGGGAAAAACAACAAACTATAGTAATCAATGTATAATACAACTCTGAAAGTCAAATACCTACTTTAGGATGTGTCCAAGGATATGGGACTGTACTAAGATCACAAGGACACATTGATGCTACCGTGCAGGTGGTACCCACACACGCTGGGGGTAGGGGGATGTTTACCTTGGTACCTGGCACTGCTTTTGTTTTTGTTGCATTTATTTATTTATTTATCTATCTTCACAGGCATACATGCGTATGTGTGCTACCAGAGGGCAGGTGACTGTAAGGCACCTGTGGAGGCACAAGGGTGTCATGCTTTGCCTCCTTGTTGCTTTGCTCTGGTGTTTTCTCCCTTTCCGCCTTCCAGAGGCCAGAATTACAGGCGGCCACCATTTCTGTCTGGCATTTTTACATGGGATCTGGGGATCTGAACTCAGTTCTTTTGTTTCTGAGGCAAAAGCTTATCCCCTGAGCCATCTCCCCAGCTTACTTGCTTTTGTTTTCAAATGGGAAGGCATTCCATAATCTGCCTCTAGCAACTCTGAAGTTTTACATTTTGCTTACACATCTTTATCTACACTATAATTTATACAGTTGTGCCCTCAGACACACTATTTTCTAGTTTGCTTTATTAACCTAATAATATAAACATTTCTTACTTTATATTGTTTTCATAAATAATCACAGAAGCTTATATTTTGTCAGAATCTGATGAATCTTCCTCTATTATAGGACACTGTATTGCACAGAGAGAGAGAGAGAGAGAGAGTTAGAGAGGGGGAGAAAAAGAGAAAGAGAGAAAGAAAGAGAGAGAAGTCACGTGCATTTTTGGTGAATGGACCACATACAATGGTTGTTCTATAAGAATATATTGCATAATGACCAAACATCTCAGTTTCTTTAAGGATATGCTATGATATCCATATGAGAATAAAAATCACCTAATACTGTTTCTCAGAATACATCTCCATTGTTAAGTTAGTGATGTGTGACATCCTGTTGTCAGGTAGTATGGTGATTTCCAGCCTGTATCCTCACACCAGGACCCAGTCTCACAGGAGGAAAAATTTACATTCACTGAGAATCTATTGCATGCCAGTCTTAATGTGGATCATTTGCTTTTTCTTCAATGCCACGAGACAATTTTTCTCTGTTGTGCTGGGGATAGAACCCAGAACCCTGTACAAACTTGGCAGCTGCTGTGTCAATGAACTACAGCCCCGACCCAGGACAGTTTCTTTGAATTCCTATCTTACAGAGGAGCGATGAAGGCCAAGAGAGTCTGGACAGAGAACACATCTGTGTACTGAGAGATGGTGATATTTCTGCAGGCACATCATTGAACTGGTCTCAGAGTCTTTCTCCATAAAACAGGGGCAATAACAGAACCTACTTTACAGGCTGATGGGAGATAACGGCTGCAAACAGCCTGACAATGTTTGGCGCAGAGCAAACAAGTCTCACTTCAGTCATTGACTATTTCAGTTGTCCCAAGAAAACCAGGAGGTACCTGGTCTTACTCTACCACAGCATCTTCCTGTGGGAGACACTGAATGTCTTTATTTCCCTTGCTGGCTTCCTCAATTCTTGGAAAAACTGAGAGGCGCCTGGCAGTGGTTGATGTCAGTGTCTCAGAACACAATCCACTGAAGCATCTGCTGCTGGCGGCTGCTCGCCTCTGGTCTCAGTACTTTTGACACCTCCTGCCGGCTTTTCTGACTACCAGGCTCTGTGGTTCTGTTTGGATGCTCAAGGGTCCACCCTGGAGCTGGCACGGTTGCTGAGCCTTCTCCCTCCAGAGGGAAGTAAAGATGAGCTGGGAAGTGATTAACTAAGAAAGGGTCACCCTGGAAGGTGGCGGGGTATGTGTGTGTCGGGGGGCAGATGTTGGGACCCAGGACTCAGATCTCTTGGTTTCCATTTGCCAGACTGAAGCTCTGTTCTGAGAGAAACTTCAGGGAGAGGAGGGCACAGCCAGAGAGGGTGGATGAGTGCCTCGGTGTCCTTCCTTGCTTTTCAGTCAGCAAGGAAGGAACTGGTCTGTTCCCCGCAGTGAACAGCTGGCTGAGGCTGGAGCCCGGGAGTGCACGCCTGTCTCAGAGGTCGCTGGCAGCCAGGCACAGGGCGACTTGCCTCTACAGGCAGAGGAAGATGCTCATCTTCTACCTCACTTCTACCCCACTGACTATGACTCCTCAGGGTCAGTGTCACCATGACATCGGGCTGACCTTAACCACAGACGGACCAGAAGACTCAGACACAACACACGCAGGTAAGAAAGGACATAAGCAAGCAATGTTTACTCGGCTTGGACCCTGTGCCTGGCAATGTGCTGGTGGGCCTTCCATCCTCCCTCCTTTGCTCCTTTCCTCCTCTCCCCTCCCTCTTTTTTATGAATTTTTCAGACAACCTCAGAGCCCAGGCTGGGGTGGCCTGGGCCTACTATATATGTAGCTCAGGTTAGCTTCAAGCTCTTGCTCTCCTGACACTGGGCCTTTTCATAGTCACTATTAATGTTCAAAAAGAGATCGCATAATAGGATTATTCCCAGTCTTAGGTAAGGGAGTCCAGATCCTGAAGTAACTTTCTTGAGGACCCATAGCCCAGTGAAACATGCCCAACTAAAACACATGTGCTCCTCCCCCGTCTTTGGATGCCTGCTATAGACTCTAAGCATATCTGCTCTTCCTGCACCACTTCACACAGCAAAGCATTTTAAAAGCAGGCCAGATGTCCATCATTTTAGGTTTGATTTAAAGCTGAGAAACCAGAGTTTAAAAGCATGCTGTCAGTGGATCAACCTGCTCTGGGAAACCCCAGCAGGAATTGGCAGCCTGTTCATAAGGAACTAGTCTCATCTGGTCTTGACAACCTGATCTCAAACCGCCCTGTGTGCTGCAGGGTAGCGGCGAGGCGGCCAGCCCCATCTGGACGGGCTCCTGCACACAGCTTCTGACTTGCCTCCCATCACCAGCAAAATGTAAGTTTAGGGCTCTCTTCAGACATCACGGGGAGGGGGGGATGCTGAACCACTGATCCTCCCCCATAGCCAACCACAAATTAACTGGGTCAGGATGAAAGAAACACCTACCACATAAAGGGATAACTGGATGAATTCCCAGGTCCAGCTCTTCCCCTTTCAGGACTATGAAAAATTATCATGATGCTGGGAGGTAAGACCACTAGGCTATTCCAGTCCTCGTTTTTCACCAAGTTCACACTTGCAAAGTTAAGTTTCTAGCCTCGCTGACCAGAGCCCACATGTGTAGTTACGTGCATGTTTGTTGCATTTTAAAAAGAAAACAGAGCTGGGGAGGTTGCCCAACAGGTAAAGCACTTGTTGTGCAAGCAGGACTTGGACCCCCAGTACTCTCATAACAGGCTAGGTGCATGGGGGTCTGCCTATAATCCTACCGTATGGAAGGCAGAGACAGGGGATTGCCAAGCAACTTGACTAGTAGGCTAGCAAAAACAGTGAGTTCTGGGTTCATGACAGATCCTGCCTCAATAATCAGGGAGGGGGAAGGTGTCTGAGGCCACCACATGTGAACATGCATGTGTGTGCATGTACACACACACACACATACACATACATGCACAGAAGCAATGCACTAATTGTAAAGGCTATGTGTTTTCAAGGAAAAAAAAATCTCAAGACATGAATCCATGCATGAAAAGTTGATAAATCTAAAAATAACATTTTTTTTTAAAAAAAAGGAGAACCAGTCTAGCTGCAAAGTATTGGGGGCACCTGGGATGCGGGTCAGTGGCACTGTGCTTTATGAGATTTGATCCCCAATACAGGGAAAATGTCCTTACCTGAAATTTGCATAAGATTAAATTCTTTTTAGATGCTCTGGCTAGTCAGAAAGGATAATTCTTTATGATTCAAAATCTCTGTATGGTTGGATGGAAAAGAAAGTAAAAAGACAACCTGTGTCTCTCCGCCCCAGCATGACTCAGCATAGATGTCTCGCTGGCTGTGTCCTTAGTGGCATTTTCCACTCTGTGACATTCTCATATTTATCCAGCTGACTCATTAAGAATGAAAGAAGTGATGTGTTTGGAACAAACTTTAAACTTCATATATGCAAGGTCACAGGTAAACTATAAATGGCAACTAACAAGTTAAGAAGTAACTGAGAGGGGCTGGAGAGGTGGCTCAGGGGTTAAGCCTCTGCCTTGCAGGCAGGGGGTCCTGAGTTCGGATCCTAGACTCCACGGTATAGAAGCCAGGCGGAAGTGGGGGTGGCTTGCATTTCCAGGTCCTGGTAGGGTGGAGCCTGTGAATCCCGGAGCACAGTAAACAAGGAGGAGGTGGAGGGGGTCCATGGTGGTTCCCGAATTCGTCCGTGGTTCTACACACACACACACACACACACACACACACACACACACACACACGCACGTGCACACATGCATACATGCACAATTGAATAAATAATAAAAAAAATTTAAAAAAGTAGTAACAGAGATTTCCCCAAATCTGATTGTCAATGTTCTCTGCTTAAGGCCCTGTCTATAGTTCGCCACACTTTTGTGTGTGTGTGTGTGTGTGTGTGTGTGTGTGTGTGTGTGTCTGTGTGGACACCGTGTGTGCCTGTGGCGGCCCATGGGTGACTCTGGGAATTACCCTGAATTGCTCTACCTTCTTTTTGCTTTGCTCTGGAGTTTTCCAGATTCAGCCTCCCAGGACTGGAAGTACAAACTGCTGCCACTTCCACCACCTGGGATCTGAATTCAGAACTGTGTGCTTGTGAGGCAGAGGCTTAACCGCTGAGCTATCTATTGCTCCAGCCTGAGTTTGCCTGACTTTCAAGAAGTTTCTCTGTGGAGGTCTGAAACAACAGCATGGATAGCCAGCAGTGGCACATACTAAATGCAAACTCAGCAGACCTGCACTCTCTCTCCTCCAGATGCTCAGTCAGCAACATGCTGGATTCAGTAATGTGCAGAGAATAACGGACAGGATTGTCTAGTTTTAGCCAGCTGTGTGCCTGTTATCCCAGCACTTGGGAGGCAGAGATAAGAGGATTACTATGAGTTTAAGGCCAGCCTAGGCTACATAGTGAGTTCTGGGCCAGCCTGGTCTATGGATGGAGATACTATCTTTAAACCAAAACAAGCTAACAAAAGAGCCCATAGTTTTGAAGAAATTAATGTAGTTCAGCCAGATGTGACTCAGGAAGGCTGAACGAGCAGCCATATGAGGACAGAACCATAAGCATAGGACGCACCGCCGTTTAACGTGTTCCATTCCCATCACGGATACCCAACAGGAAAGCACAGCTCTCTGCTGAGTTTTCTCTGCTCATCCTCTCAGAACTCTATCCCGCAACATGTTTCTATGCACATCAACACAGCCCCATTGCTACTAGGCACACTGCAGCTGGTGGGTCTGCAGCACGTGTATGTGAGACATTTCCAAATCCTGCTGGGAGTGGAGAGATGCTTAACCTCACTCACAATGAAAGATGTTCAACTGGATGAGATCTCTTTTCACATATCAGCAAGGATTTAAAAACAATGGTACATACCACAGACCCTGGGCCCGAGATCCCATGGGAGGCTGAAGATACACCCTAACTTAGGGACACTGCACTGTGTTGGCTTTCTCCCATGCCTCTCGTGCTGTAGGACATCACCTAGTGACACCAGGGCCATCCAGGTCATGTTAAGTACGCTTGACAATGTTTATACAATGTTCGTACAACATAAAATCACCTAAAAATGCATTTCTCAGAATGCATCCTGCCTTTAAGTGACTGTATTGAAAAAAAGATCATGATTTCGTAACTAATTTTTCCATTAAGTAGTACTGCCAGTGGATCTTAACAACTGTTTTGTTTTCTATTCTATGGATACAGCATGATTGAGGAAAAGTCAATTCCCTGTTGGGTACTTAAACTGTTTCCACTTTTTTATTTTATAAACCAGATTGCCATCATCCACATATTATGAATCATTGCGCATACTAACGTCAACTTTTGGCAGTCGAGTGGAGCTTGATCAAAGAATCCATTTTCTTTTAAATCTTTACCATAACCGATGAGATAGATGTTCTTTACCCCCTCACTTCACCAAAGGTAAGTGAGGCTCAAGAAGGCTTCACATATCTATGAGTAACGATGCAAGCTGCAGAGCAAGGCTCGGCTAGATCCAAATACACTCTCTACTATGCAACATGGCTTGACATTCAGCAGGGCAGATAGAAGCACCCAGCAGGATGAGGGCAGGGTCCAGTAAAGGGCCCGCAGGCTGCCCACCTTGCTATGTCCTATGGAGTGAGGAGCTGGGCTGGAGCACGGAACACATTGGTCATCTCAGCCCCAGGACTTCGCAGGGATGTGGCTCAACGGCAAGACTGCCTGGGACTCTTCATCTATGCTAAAACCAGAAAATACGTGTACGCACAGCAGAAGCCATGTGTGTGTGTCTGTGTGTGTGTGTGTGTGTGTGTTATGCATACTAGTGAATAAATGTGTTGTCATTCAACAACACATGCATTTACTATGGGTTATGAATTGTAAAAGAGTATATTTCATAAAAAAGAAAAGCTTGCAAATTCTCAGCTTGAAAATGTGGCAGTACATCCCTATCTCTTGGGAGTGGGTGGGCATTGAAAGAGAAAGGTCCTCATTCCTCATTTTAGCACTCAAGTGTTCCCACTTTATCTATGTACTTTGGCCAGTTCACATATCTTCAGCAGACTCACAGCCTACAACCCAAGCGCTCTGCCCTGCCTCTCACTTAGGCCCACATGGCTTGCTTCTTTGAAGCACACTCCTGTGTTTTCTAACTTCTGGTTCACCGGTCCACAGGTAAACATCTTCAGATGTCCAGCTGCAGTAAAGCCCACTCTGGACATTCCGTCCCATGATAATCTCTTCTTTTGCTGTCTCCCAGTTTTCTACTTGGCCCTGCATGTGACTTTGTCTGCCATTGTTCCCCACAAGCTCCTAAACATTATACTTCTGAATGACAGATGGCCTGTGTGGCAAACACACTGCCTCATCCTGCTCGCAAAGGTTCCACGTGTTAAGAACAGATGCCACATAACCTAGAAACATGAATTAAAGTTAGGAAACATTAAAAGCAAAAGTATAAGGCCAACACAAAAGAAAAAGAAGAGAGAGGAGGAATAAGAGGAGAGGAAAAAGAAAAAAAAGAAAAAGGAGAGGGCAAGAGAGAGAAAAAAGAAAGTAAGAAAGAAAGGAAGAAAGAAAAGAAAGAAAGAAAGAAAGAAAAAGAAAAAAGATCTTTAGATGTATAGATGGCAGATGCACTCCAGTGTTGTAGTATTGGAAGTGACAACCTCTGGTTGACACCTTCAGTGTCAAAAGCAGACACTGAAGTTCAGGCTATCTTACTCCTACATAAGGGTGCGTAGCCTCTCTAAGCGGATCTAGCAAGCACACAGAACTGAATGCACAGTCCTCTGTATCTTTCATTTCTAACATGGTAGGGGTTCTGTCCTTTAACCTCACTGGCTTGAGGCTTGGACTCAATTCTATGTGATTGTTTAAGAAGCTAAAAGACAAGAAGTCCCAGGAACTAAAAAAACAATGAGTAGCCTAGTAGGAGCTGAGGATGTTAGATGGTTCCTTTGTTGTTGAACTTGGTAAATGGGAGGGGTTAACAATTCTCAGAAATTACCTTATGAAATGGAGGCACTTTGGTTTGATAGAAAAGACCTAATTTCCCATGTCATTGAGCCCTGGACTTGACTGAAAAGGTCTTGACCTTACAGGTAAGGATTAGAGGCATAAAACAATGAGACAGAGCACAGCAGAGAGCACTGAATAAACCCTGCACTGAAGGAATGCTAAAGCGACTTTTAAAAAAAGTTTAAATAATTAATTTATTTTTATGAGTGTGTGTGTGTGTGTGTGTGTGTGTGTGTGTATGCATCAGAGGTCACTGTTTGTCCCTGTGGGGGACCAAGGATGACTTCAGAAATCATCCTATATTCTTACTTCACTCTGCTGCCCACCAGGGCCAGAAGTGCAGGCCACCACCATTTCTGCCTGGTGTTTTTACATAGGACCTGGGATCCGAATTCAGGACCTTCTGCTTGCAAGGCAAAGTCCTAACCTCTGAGCCATTTCTCCAGCCCTAAAGTGACTTTTTGAGGGGAACTAGGACTACCAGATGGGGGAAAAGACAGACAATGTAGGGAAAACTGGACAGCAACATTCGAAAGAATGAAGTTAAACTCCATCCAAAAATAACTTGAAATGAGTTGGAGACTTGAATAAATGTAAGACCTTGACTAGACAAGGAAGACAGGAAGGGATTCAAGGCCAAGACCCTGTCTCAAAAGAAATGATCAAAGTAATAAATGTGCATAGTAAATAAAGTGTGCAGTATTAGCTTTCTGCGGCAGGATTCACTTCTGACTTCTTTGGAAGTCCTTCCTCATAACACAATGCACATGTCTTGTCCTAATTACCAATAGGTGGATTTTATCTTAGTGTGTCTGTGTGTCTGATGAATGTATGGAAGGCATGCATGACACAATGTGTGTGTAGGTCAGAGGACAACTTGATGAATGGTTCTCTCTTTTCACCTTAATGTGGGTTCTAAGAATGGAAGTCAGGTACTTACTTGGGTTTACACAAGCACCTTTGCCCACTGAGACATTTCACTGGCTCCTGAAACGTAGATTTAACAAAGGCTCAATATTTAATATGTATACTAATGACTGCATAGTAACTGCTCACCACTTCATTCCCTGAATAGCTTTGTTTTCTCATTACCAGTTGCTAAGCTTTTTGGTTTCTGTCTGCGGAGGTTTCTATGCACTGCTGCCACGGATTCTCCAGCTGCCCTCTGCCCTCTGCACGGCTAGCCGCTGGCAGGGCTGCTCCGTGTACAAGTCCATCATGGAGCTTGCTTTGTGGCAGCAGCTTGGGACTTCTTTGCACCACCATTTTGGAAATGCTCTTCTCTTTTCTGGGTTCTACATCCTCTGGATGCCTTCTCGCTTTTCATTTCCTTGGAAATGGCACTTGAGTGGTAAAATTTTTTCCACTGTTTAGGAAATACTTTTATTTTGCTCTTCACCTATTTGGTAGGTTAGACCTAAGTGCCTCTGGAAACTAACAGGTATTTCTCTTGTGTCTTTTAATTTCCTATATTACGTTTCCAGTATTTTATTTTATTGTGTGTATGTGTGTGTTTGTGTGTACACATATATGCATCAGAGGGTACTGTGTGTGTCCATGGAGGGCCAAGGGTCTCTTCTGGAATCATCCTAGATTGCTTTACCTCCTCTTTCTGCTGCTCTAGGGTTTCCCAGGCTCCGCCCTCCAGGGCCAGAAGTGCAGGCCACCGCCATATCAGCCTGGCATTTATTTATTTATTATATTTATTTATTTTCCCCTAATCATACAAGCTTAATAGTTACCCCGTTCCCCTCCCTCCCCCCACCCCTCCTCGTCCCCCTTGTACCCTCCCCCTTTTCCCCTTCTTTTCACCCCCCACCTTCCCTTTTTTCCCAGTGTCTCCCTCTTCCTCCCATTCCCTGGAGCCTTTTGTGTGAATGCCAAACTTCCCTCTGAGTCCTCCACTCTAGTGAGGTATAAGGACTCATTGGCATTGCCCAGAGCCCTTTCTTGGGTTCCCCTTTGGTATGGGAACACTCTTATGACTGTTAACCTCTTGCCTTTAAGGATCCTAGTGCCTATGATCCATGCTAGACTTTGGGGGGTCGTTGACATGTCAGTCACTTTGTAGGTCAAGCAAAGTCCGATTATGACTACTGCGGCCCAAACTTATGTGGAGTATCTTGCATGTAGTTGGTCCTCCCCATCTTTAGGCATTTTCTACATGGGATCTGATATGCGAAGTCAGGTCTTTCTGCTAGTGAGGCAGAGATTTAATCCCGAGCCATTTCTCAGCGCTACTTTTCCAAAGTTTTAAAGTTTTTTTTTTGTCTCTTCTTTTTTCCTATTTCTTTCTTTTTTCTCTTTAATTATTGTACCATGAGTCTTTTTTTATTCACTCACCCCCATCCAGTCATATCCAAAGCTTTTAGAATCTCCTTTTAAATTCTGGCTCTAAATGTCATTATCATATGTTTTGGTATAGAACTTTAAAAAGTGTAAGTGTAAGGAATCACATGCTTACAGAAGTGAGCATAGATCATAAATAGCAACATCATGGATTTTTACAAAATGAGCAAATAAGTCATGTAACAATGTATTATCAAGAGCCTCCAACAGCTACTACCTACCTCTGTACTAATAATCACTGTCTTAAACCCTAACATCGAGAATCTGTTGCCTGCCTTTGAATTTTTTCAGACGTGGGGTCAAAATATGTATTCTTTTGCTCCTAGTCTTTCATTTCCATTTAAGTCTGTCGGATTCATCTATGGCATGCTACTCATTCTTTCCAGATCCATTACGTGAACACACTGCAGTTAATTTACCTTATTTTAATGTTAAAGGACTTCTGACTGAGGAAGTTTTGGCTATGATGGACAGGGCTGTCACAAATGTTTTTGCACCTGTCCTTTGAATAAACATATGCAGTTCTGTTGGGTATGAGACACCTTTTCTTTGCTATGTGAATGAAGACTCAGTAAGCCTTTGTGCTTACTTGTTTTTGTACTTAGTGTTGGGAATTGAACACAGGCCTCACATGTGCTAAGCACATGCTCTGCTAGTGAATTATACCCACAGCCCCTCTTGAACATTTAATTCTTCCTTTCCTCCCTCCCTCCCTTTTCTTTCCTTTTTTGCTAGATAAGCCCTACCACCGAACTACCTTACTCAGCAGGTGTTTTCACTTTACTTTTATTTTAAAAATTTCAGAATTAATTCTTTGCTAATTTTCTTTCTTAAAATTTATCTTTTCTTTCTGGAATTCCATTGATCTACATTTGTGTCTAATGTTCACAGCTTTTTCGCAGCTTTTTTTTCTTAGAGAACATTTCAGCTTTATCATTCAATATTTTTACTGGCTTTATCATATTCTT
Source organism: Typhlomys cinereus (assembly GCA_023101885.1). Taxonomy (NCBI): domain Eukaryota; kingdom Metazoa; phylum Chordata; class Mammalia; order Rodentia; family Platacanthomyidae; genus Typhlomys; species Typhlomys cinereus. The sequence continues at coordinate 3,862,305 of JALPQD010000172.1, read as the reverse complement.
ACTTTCTAGGAGATTTAGAACAATTTTGACCTTCAATCATCCCCGTATGCTGTCTCACGGGTATGATATCACCTCTCTTTAAATGTTTAACATTTTCTTATGGGACCCATGATGCCTTGGGTGTTTTCCTTTTCTTCTGTTTGTATTGATTTGCTCTGGCTGGGCTGCTGGCCCTCACGGAGTGAACCTTTGGCTGCCTGTAACGGTCAAGAGCCAGGGGTGAGTTTTCATCTGTTTTCTCTTGTTCTGAGTTTCTAAGCCCAGCTCACTTTCTAAGAGAGGTTTGTCCAGCTTGTGGTTCTCAGACTGGGAAGTGCAGCCTCTGGTGGGGGGCTTCTTACATCATGACTCCATGAAGAAGGCCCAGAGTGGTGGCTCATGCTGTAATCCCAGAAGGCAGGCTGAAGGAGATCGTGAGATCCAGGCCCGCCTGGGCTCCAAAGGGAGACCCTGTCTCAAAGAACAAACAAATCCCTTCAAAAAGCAAAACTAGAAACCAAGGCTGAAGGCATGGCATGATGAGACAGAGCAAGCACCCCGGGGGCCACTGACCTCCCAGGGCTCTGCCTCATGACTTGTGACCCCAATCATCTCCACTTTCACATATCTTTAACATGTAAATCTGATGATTCTGCTCCCAGCACATGCGCATTTGGAGAACACATTCGAACTGTAGCAACATTCAATGTACGGAGGGTATGCGAGGGGCACCATCTGGGGTGATGAGGCCGCATGCCCGATGCTTGCCTGGGGGTGGCCCAGTCTGCGTGTGCACGTTCTCTCTGGCAGGCCGTCTCCTCAGAAGGAATTTTCTCACCTGCGTCCAAGCAGCAAGTACTAGAAGCCTCGTGCGATCTCACCACAAGTAAGGTTTCCTGCTTTCCAGCCAGATGGTCCCCTCTGTGTTCAGCGGGGCCGTGTCCCACCGTGGCTGTACTGCTCATGGTCCCTGGCGACATTTCAGGTGGCAGCTCAGTATCTGATGATGGAAGCGCAGGCACAAAATATATCCACATCCAGACAGTTCTACTGGGCAGCGCTGGAAATCAAACTTCACTTTTTATGCTTGGGGAGCAGTTTTCAGATGATTCTATCGCAGAAGGTCTGGGGTCTGACCACTCATTGCCCAGTCTTTTCACTATTTTTTAATTCTCATTCCTGCCGTAAACCCAACCCTTCTTGACACTCGACTCCCAGCCACCCAACCCCAGACTGTGGACTGTTGGCAGGTTTCGCTTCCTGCGGTCAGCTTTTGCTGTCCTTCTGTCTTCCGTGTCTGCCTCCTGAAGCGCTCCACCACCGAGGACACCCCAGCCCCCCTGTCCTCCTCCGGATGCACCTACACCTGCACAGTGCTTCATCGCCGCATCAGCAAGGAGCGCTACACTCAGAGTCCCTCTAAGAATCCTCTTCACGCAACGGGTGGCAGAGAAGCTGATTAAAAAACAGTCTGCTGGTCAGGTTGATCAAACTTTACCAGGCTCATACCTAAATGTTCTAATTTTCCAATATTTAAAAATTCATCTTTGATTTTACCTGTGTTCCACTGTTTTTACTCTTTTACAAATATTATTTAAGAACTACAGGCAAGTCACTGCTTTAGATTTAAGCTTTCCTACTTTACCTTCTTGTTTTACCTTCAGCTAAAAGCTTTATGTGTTTGATGGCACGACCTACTGAACCCAATACAGAGCAAGGCCATGTTCACTTGACCGCGTCTTACTATTGAAGTCACTCTTCTCTTGCTGTGACAAAATGCTCTGACACAAGTACCTTAAGGGAGAAAAAGGTTTTACTAGGTGGCTTATGGTTCCAGAGGGGACACCATTATTGTGAGGAATGTATGGACTTACATTACAGCAACCATAAGGAGGAAGCAGGGAAAGAGAGAAAGAGCGAGCAAGAGAGAGAACACAGAAGATTGGCCCTAGTGACTGCTTCCTCTAACAAGACTCCATCTACTTTCCCAAATATCACCACAGCTGGGGACTAAGTATTCATATACCTGAGCCTGTGGGGGACAATTCCATTCAAACCCTAAAACATAGTCATTCAACATCACTTAACTTTAAGAGCACTGAGTGGGAAAGCAAGATACATGGCACGGACCCATGTTTGCACTAGTTTGTTAGAGGGCATCATATTGCAATGGCTGCCTAAGAGATAATTCCTACCAACAAGTTCTGTTTCATTAGCTTTTGCATTTTTAAAATTTTTTTATTTAAAAATTTTTTTATTATTTATTCAATTGTGTGTGTGTGTGTGTGCATGCACGTGTGTGTGTGCATGCGCGTGTGTATGTATGTGTGTGTATGTAGAACCACGGACGAATTCGGGAACCACCATGGACCGCCTCCACCTCCTCCTGGTTTACTCTGCCCCGGGGATTCACAGGCTCTGCCCTACCAGGACCAGAAATGCAGGCCGCCCCAGCTTCTGCCCGACATCTATATGTGGGGTCTAGGATCCGAACTCAGGACCTTCCGTCTGCAAGGCAGAGGCTTAACTCCTGAGCCACCTCTCCAGCCCCAGCTTTTGCATTTTAACCAGTGATTTTTTTTTTTCCTAAAAGAATTTTGCGGTACAGACCCTCCTATGTCGGGAAGAAATAGAGAGAACTGGGGTTGGAACCAAGAGCTTTGGGCACGTAGCAGATGGGGCATGGTGGGAGAAGTAGACCATTGGAGATGTGCTGTTGGAGGGGGAAATGAAACCTAGCTGCTTCCCCTCTCCTTTCTTAAGAGACTGTCATGAGGCAAACAGGAGTCCCCCCTCTTTGCTCCTGCTACAATGCACCGTGTTATCAAAGGCCCAAAGCAAAAGCACCATGGACTGAAAAGTCTACAACTGTGAGATGAAAGAAACCTTGTTCTCCCCAAAGGTTGTTATCCGAGGTATGCAGTCACAGCGATGGAAAGCTGACCAGCACAGGCATGGCCAGACTAGGGTGACATTCCTATAATTTTGCAGCTCTCACAACACCTTCGTACTAAATATAATTTTTAAAGCATGCGAAGTTAGATTGTTTTACAAGCTGATATTCATGTCCACTAGGAAGGGTGAAATGTGGGGGTGTGTATATACACTATTCAGAAATTCATGAGAGACAAGGAGAGAGAGAGGGGGAGAGAGAGAGAGGATGGCTTGACATAAATAGAGGCAGCTCCACAGATGAAAAGCTGATGAACTGCAGCCCAGGAGGGAAGCGATGGCCAACAACTAACTGCACATTCAAAATAGCTAACAGAGGATTCCGAATGTTTCCAACACAAAGAAATGATAAATATGCCAAAGACCCTGACCTGATCATTGAACGCTGCATGCACGTGTTGAAATGCCACTCTGTTCCATTAAAATGTACAATGATGTGCCAATTAAAAGCGTTATCTGGCTGATATTCAGCTTCTTGGGAATGAATCTACCTATGTTCAACTTGCACATTAGCTAAATACTTGTTTTCCTGTTTCTGTCTATTTGCAATTCTCTTTTTCCAAGAATGATTACAATATTCCCCCAAATTAAAAACAAAAACAATTTTTAAAAATCCCACAATTTCATTACAAACACTAGGCTGAGAAAACCCAGAGAAAAGGGGTATCTGCCGGTAGTGGTGCTGTGACCCCTGCAGCTCCCTTCAGGAGCCTGTCACTCACAAATGACCTTGTGCGCCCTACTAAATGCTGGAAACACGAAGATGCACAGCTTTCATTTGGCTTGCCTGAAGTTCATGGGTCAGATGATTAAAAGCTATTCCGGCTAATGTGATGTATGCTACGGCAGAGAGGTGCATGCACAGGTCTGTCTTACAAAGAGGGGGAAGTATGGAAGGCTTCAGACATGTAACTGAAGCTGAGTCCTGAGGTTTGGCATCTTCCCCAATGTAACGATCCTCTCTCTTTTTGCAAGGACCTATGGTATACCTGCCTTTGTTCAGCACAGCACCCAAATGAGAAACCCCTCCCACGCAGGTTGGGGACCCGCTCACGACGCACCCAGACCACCTCTTCCTTCGGGTACCTGCAGTGTCTGGGTTGGCCTGGTTTTGTTTCAGCACCACATTCGTTCCCTCATTCCCGCTTCTGAACTTGGGAATTACTCCCACGAGGGAATTTTTACATTTGGAAATTCATGTTGTATAAAATATTAATGTTTCCTTCTTTGCAAGTTTGTTAAATTCATGTTCCATGTATAAAATTTACTAAGAAGTAGAAATCCTTGTACTTTCTACAGCAAGATGATTAACTAGTTGATGGGAAAAATAGTTTTTTTTTCTGATTCTGAGTATGTCCAACAGATTTTTTTATTAAACAAATGAAGGTACTATCAGTGTCATGCCCTGGCATGTGTTTGTCTAGATTGTCATGTAAACCAGCCCAACAGGTGTTAGCACACAGATGTTCACCAAATGCTGAGCCTTCAGGGAGAAAACATTAGCAAAATACACAGTTCATTTTCCTGAGCATCCGCCACTGAAGAAAGCATTTTATCATCTACTGTGACTCATAAACACAAAATTGTATCGAATATCTATTATGAGTAAGCAGTATCGGCTACAGAGAAGAGATAAATACTTTTGATATATAAATCAGTCCTCTTCATTTATTAGCTCATGGTGAAAGGAATTCTACATCTCTGTGCAAGTCTTTATCTTTTGGTTTTGTTTCAACGACTTTTCCTATGAGCTTACAAAGAATTATTTTGTTAGTTTGCAGTGTTGAAGAGTAAACTGAACTGACTGTATTAGATTAACAAGCCCCATTGGCTCTGTGACCCTGTGTAGTTTCAACATTGTCTTCTTTACCCCCGGCCCTATTTCCTTCAGACCTGCAGAATTTCTTATCTTTCCTACTGAAAATATATGAACTCATCTTTCTGCCATAGCTTTTGCCTCATCCTCTTCCGATCTATTCTTGTTAAAGTGCCATAAGGCAAGATCCACGACACTTTCCGGTGTCACCAAGGCCTTCCATGCGCAGCCCCAGTGCTCAGGACGCTCTTCCTCTGCTCCTCTCATTTTTGTTGGTGTTCAGTCATAGCTTTCTGTGCATCATACCTAACCATGTGTAAGATTTGGGACATGCCACAGCTGTGCCACAATTTACCCTAAACCGTGCCTCCTCAACTTACCTCAGTCCTTGGTCACAGTCCTCAGTTAACAGATTTTCCTTCTCATATTTCTGAAAAAATTTAAAAGTTGTAATATTTACACAGGAAGTCTGCTATGAGTTTACCTTCTCACATTCAACTAATCTCTTGAAAATGTTTGGGAAAAAATTGCACCTATATTGAACACGTATGAATGCTTTCCTTGTCTTGTACTGCAAACAACACTATACAATAGTATTTAGATAGAATTTACATTGCATTAGGCATAATATGTCACCCAAAAAGATTTAAAGTATATTGGATTGTATGTATGCACTATGCAACGGTTTATCACTTTATTTTTTTTTTTGCATGTGCATGTATGTTTGTGTCTGTGTGTGCACAAATATGTCCATGTGTACCTATGGAGGTACAAGAGGGATTCTAGAATCATCCTGAATTGTTCTACCTTTTTTTTGCTTTGCTCTGGACTCTTCCAGGTCCTGCCTTCCAGGGTTGAAAGTGTAGGCTGCTGCCATATCTTCCCAGGATTTTATGTGAAGCCTGGTATCTGAACTCAGGTCTTACTACCTGTGAGGAAAAGGCTTAACCCCTGAGTTATCTCTCTAGTCCTGGTTTATCGTTTTACATAAGGGACTTGAATATCTTTAGATCTCGATATCCCAGGGGTTCTGGAGCTGCCTCTTTTGCATATTACAGGACAACTATACAGGTAACATTTGTACACCCTTTAATTATATTCCGTTTTCTGACAACATGCCACTTCTGTATTCATGTGCTCTCCCCTCACAGATAATGTGTACTCATTTGATCATGCAGACATGATTATGCTCCACTCTGAAACATTCTTCAACATGTCTCTTACAAATAGGACAAACTCTGATGTAGCCACAAAGCAATTACATTCAGGACATTTAATACCAAAATATTAAATTATAATTTGAACATAAAGTTGATACTCAACATTTTTTTCTGACTGGCTTTTATTTACCCTCCAAGACTAAGCTCAAGGAAATTCAGGACCTCTCAGCACACACACAGGTGTGTACACCCACCCTGCATTATGCCTCTTTCTTCCGTACTTTTATAAAACTCTTTTGCACTTCTATCATGCGCTTATTATGCACAGGTGTGGATTTGTGTCTTTTGCTGCAGTGTCTGAAATGGGATTCATTTCAATTCCTCTGGCACTTTGTAGACCACGTCACTTTAACTGGTGACTGAAAGGCTGAATGGATAGATGAATGAATGAATGGATGCAAACAGACCTTTGAAATTATCATTTCACTCTCTGGTTACAACTCCTTAAGGTGCGTCTCAGGATTTTCTGGGCACTACCTTGTGTAGTGTCAATGTCACATCTGAGTTCCAGGTCCTATGCAGGCTTCTTCTAGGCCAGTGTCTGCTCTGGCCTGCGTTAACCAGTTCATTTCCTGCCCCAGGCGCTGTGACATAGGATTCCAATGGGAAACACCTGGCACTGCAGCACACTCGATCTGGAAATGGTTGCCCTTCCCCACTGAGGGACAGAAGCCCATGCTGAACCCAGGTTGACCAATTTTGAGATGTGTTTCATGAATTTTCTCAGATCTTCCCATGGGATCAAGGAACAGGTATGTGTAATGGTTGTTAACTTGAAAGGAAGGCTTGGAATGACTACGGCTCCTTCAGGGATGTGATGGTTAGTCTCAAATGTTGACCTAAGAGGTGAACCTCTGAGCACATCTATATAGATTAGGCTGACGTTATCTAGATTAGGCTGACCTTTGGGAAAGCCTGTAGGAGATTGTCTTAATTGCATAATTGATATGGGAAGATTCGGCTGGATCATTCCCTGGGCAAGTACATAAAGATGGAGAGAGCTGGTTAAGCCCTCAGGCAAGCGAGCAAGAGAGCGAGCGAGTGTTACTGGCTCTTTCCCTTGCTGTGAATGTGTTGTGACCAGTTCCCTCAGCTTTCACTGGTAAGATTCTTCTGTTATAATGGAACTAGGAACCAATGAAACTCATTTTTCCTCTAAGTTATTTGGGTCAGGTATTTTTGTTGCAGCAATATATCTTGCCTGAACCTAAGTCTTTAGCATATGATTGCTTTCAGGAAAGTTCAAAATAGAACAAAAATATGAAGTAAAAAAACAATGGTCGTGGAAGCCAGAAAGATCTGAATTTGAATGCAAGTATGAACCCTCACCAGTCAATACCTTGGGTAGAAAATTTAAATTCTTTCAGCTTATTTTTCCATTTTTTTGCATGTTCTGTATGTGGGGAAGGGAGGTATACAAGAGGGCACTTGAATGTGTGTGCTTGTGAGAGTCCAAGCGCGATAAGGAGAATCATCCTGGATTACTCTACCTCTTTATTGTTTCCCAGGCTCAGACTTCTGGGACATGAATCACAGACCACCACCATACTTGCCTAGAATTTTTATGTGAGATCTGGGAATGTGAACTGGGGTTCTTTTGCTTGTGAGTCAAGGGTTTTAGTCCATGAACCATTTCCCTATCTATTTTCCATGGTTTTAATGAGAATGATTAAACTTACTTTGCAGAATTATAGTAATAAAGTATTCTTCTGCCTCCTTTTCTTTACACTCACACATAGAATATATATCAATTCCTGGAGGAGTTACTAAGGTAACCATGTTGGGTTTCTCCTTAGAGTAGAAGCCATCCTAACCCTTCCTATTGCTCTTGAAATGATGACCTCCCTTTCACTCATGTTCAGTCCAGCCACTTAAGGGCACCAGCAACAGATAATTGTTCTTTGGAAACTGAACTCACTATCAAGAACAGGCAGTTAATGTCTCTTTTGGCTACAGCATGTCTAACCAGGATCTGTAGAATCACTATGTGGATGAAACAGTACAACAATCTAAACAGAGACAAAAGAAGCAGCACAGTATTTTACTGTTGGGTTCGAAGTACTTTAAGAGGGAGAAACGGCACAGAGAGGAAGAAATTCCTGGAAACTTGACCGTTTGTAGTTCCTGAGGCTCAGTGACTTCCTTTTACCTACACCCCTTTTTTGCTTTGGCTAATTCTAGTTGTGGCTTTTTGTTAGCAATTAAAGTTTCAAAGAATGCACTGAGTAATACACTAATACATATTAGAATTATCATGTTTCTTTCATTTGACTCAGGGGCTTCATGTGTAATCAAGGTGGTCTAAAGCTTGAGAGCCTCTTGCCTCAGTCTCCCAAATGCTAGAATCAGAAGCAAATTCCTCTACGATCACCTTTAGAGGTTTTTTGTTTTTTTTTTTTGCCATTCTTAATTTAGGAAAAAATCAAGTCCATTTCTCTAATATATTAAACCTGGTCCCACCAAGGACCAAGAAAATGATATGATTTCACAGGAATATGTTATTTTATTTACAACTAAGACTTTTAAAACTTTGGGATCTCAAAAATAGTTTTTATTTAAAAACTTCTATTTACTAACATAATAACCATAGTCAAAAAGGACTATAATTAAAAATTATTGTGCTTAAAGATTAATCTGTATGGATCTTACAAGATACTGTAGGTGGTTTATGTACTTGATGGCATAATTATACAAAAGGAAAATTCTACTTTTACAATGTGATAGGTGTCAGGGACTGCAAAGCTCTCAGAAAAAGTAGCTTTTAGAAGCCACTGCCAAAGCTGTCAATAAGCATGAGTCATCAGTACAATTTAAGGAGAGAATTCATTACAACATATCACTGACTGTTTAAGACACTGAAATTAATTTACTTTCATATAAATTAAAAGCAAATTATTTCTTATGTTAATGTTTTTCAGACATCATAGCTTTTATAATCTTATGTAAATGCTTTTAAAGAGTAGTAATTATATCATGTCTTGTAATTTCATAAAATTGGCACTAAATTCCACATTTTCATCTTTATTTTTTATAAGCAATGTTCTGATGGAAATAAGTCATTTATTAATTTTATTAAAATTTTCCTTGGATGCTACACACTAGTATAAATAATGTAATTGCTAATAAGTTAACCCGAAACATAATCTGGGTTGTCACAGTTTGTCTGCATGTGGCCAACAATTCATGACTAAACAGCTTAAGGGGGACAGGGGATTTTATTCTTGCTTATAATTGTCCGGTTACATTTCTTAGTCCAGCTTGGCAAGAGAACTCATATCAGTACCAAGAGCCAAGGAAATTGGTCATACCATATCCACGAGATTGTTGAAAGATAAACCTTATGTTCCAGGCAACATGTCTGTCCAAGTACACCACAGAATACCAACTTCTTTCACCAGCGCCCTCTGTCTTAGCCACCTTAGTCTGGGTCTTCCTCATCAATTAGACAATCTGAAGCTTAACTTGACCTCTAATTCTTCACAAATACACCCAGAACTTGAACCTTCAATTGCTGGGTTGACACCTGTGGCTAACTACCACACCATTATCCTCTAAACTATCCAGAGCAAGAAAAACAAGAGAATAATCTGTTATTTTTGCTATTTATCTGTATAATACACATTGACCATGAAGCGAGCCTTTTGCTAGTAGGTCATAATTTAGGCTTCTGGAATTTTCTTGTTTGTTTTGCTTTGTAAACAAGGAGTCTCGCCATGCAGCCAAGAGAGTCTTGCCTTAGTGCCCTGACTGGGCATCACAGCACGTGCTCCTTGAGTCATTTTTAAATGGAATTGTAGTGACGAAGGTAGATTTCTTTTAGTGAGAACAGAGAGGGAGAGCAGAGGAAATTAAGCAAGGCCACGAGCTCAGGTGAGAGTCAGCATGATCGCTGGGAAAGCTGACCTGAAGCCTACACTGAATTCAGCATGTAGGCACCCCACTAGGGGGTCCGAGGGACTGTTGAACCTGGCCCACCAAGAACCACCAATCAAAGGTCAGAGAGGAAAACAGTATGAACTTTCCATTTTAATCCCCCCGAAAGTTCATAAAAAGGGCACCTGAGGTCCAGAATTTTAGAACAAGACTTGGAGAGGTCTTGCCTCCCCTCTGGTTCTCAGAACAGCTAGAGAAAGAATCCATGCTCCCCTTAATTCTCCCAAGCAATCAGGTGTCCCTTTTCTGCTTTTCAATAAATTTTACTTAGGGCTGGAGAGGTGGCTCAGGGGTTAAGCCTCCGCCTTGCAGGCGGAAGGTCCTGAGTTCGGATCCCAGATCCCACGTATAGACGCCAGGCAGAAGCAGGGGCGACCTGCGTTTCTGGTCCTGGTAGGGCGGAGCCTGTGAATCCCGGGGCAGAGTAAACAAGAAGGAGGTGGAGGCATCCATGGTGGTTCCCAAATTCGTCAGTGGTTCTACACAGACACACAGACACACGCACGCACGCACGCACGCACGCGCACATACATACGCACACACACACAATTGAATAAATAAAACAAAATTGTACTTTAAAAAATAAATAAATAAATAAATTTTACTTAAACCATCCAATGGTGTCCTGGCTTCCATCTTCGAGTCTGGGATACAAGAACTTGGGCAGAAATTCTGTATATCTGTGCCTCATTTCAGTCCTTCAACAAATGGTGCTAGGTCCAACCTAGAGAGCTATTTAGACTTTAGTTATCAGCAGGGAAAGCTGGGGACAGAGGGTCAGAGGGAATGAACTTGAATCTGAGAGGTGGGGGTGTTTTAGGGTCAGGAACATTGGTACACCAATGCCACTTCGTCTTCCTGCCATATCTTGTATATGACCAAGCTGGCATCAGGTAACTTACAAAAGCCAAGCTTAAGACATTGGAGGGAATTAGGGTTGAATACCTGTTTCATCTGTTTCCTTTGGAATCTCCCCAGGCAAATATAGGACTTTTTCTTGTCGATTCTGATATGTGGCAGTCTGGACACTTAACCCTTGCCACCTTGACATTTGAAGAGCTGGGTGATCTTTCACTGGAAGAGTAAACATGAGCAGTACTGAAATATGTCCTTCACAAGCTCATGTTTGGGAAGGTCATGGCACCTTTGAGAAGTAGAGCCTTGCTGAAGCAAGGCAGTCACAGGGGTGGACCTTCTACTTCATGTCCACAAGGGGTCTGCTCTTGCATCTGGCAGTTTAATAGCTCTCAGCCTCCCGGATGAGTGTGACATAGCCTGTCTCCAGCTTCTGCCAGCCCTACATGCCTTTTCTGCCATGAAAGGACTGTTTCTCTCCTCTGGAACCATGAGCTGAATAAATCTCCTTTTCTCCTTGAAATTGTTTAACTTTTGGGTGTTCTCAGAACAACATAAGAGTAACTAGTGTGAGTACTCTAGATGCTTTGTTTTCTATAAGTTGATAATGATAATTTGATTTGTATGTACTTGGTAAAGTAAATAGTACTGAATTGTAAGAAACAGTGTCTTGCATCTTATTGTAAGTTAAAATTATGAAGCTGAAAATAATTTGTTCACCATGGCCTAAGCAGAAATTCTTTTATATGTGTCTGTTTTGATGGGTATCACACTGTAACTTTGACACACCAAGAATTCACCAGCCTTGAACCCATGGCAACCTCCTGCGTCAGCCTTTTGTGTGCAGGCATTTATAGGCACAGGAGCTATCATGCCTATCTTACTGTTTTGCAAAGATAAGCAAGAGGCTGGGGCATAGCTCCGTGGTGGGATAAACCAGAAGTGTAAAAACTAAAATATAATTGGAATAAGCACACAATTCATGTTTAAAAAGTTTCTTTTGGAGGAAGAATCTCACTGTGTTACTTCAGCTGCCCATGACCTTCTGCCCTCAGCTCCCCAATGCCGGGAATACACATCTGACTCTGTGAGATGGATTTTTTTTTAAGTGACAAAGTGTTAAATCTTGCTGGCTTCTTGGAACTATGAGTAAAGATGGTTGGATGTCTTAGCAACAATGCTGTGTAACTTTCAATAAGCACCGGATCTATTACCAGCAGTACAGGGCTATGAAATCTCACCCAGACAAGCTGACCTACACCAACTAAGTCTTTGGTGAATTTTTTTTTGTCTCGTTTTTTGTTTTGTTTTGAGAAAGGGTCTAGACTCAAATTCAGTTTGCAGCCAAGGATTATCCTTAATTCCTGATGCTTCTATCTCTACCTTTCAGACTGCCAGAATGACAAGCACGTGCCATTCAGCTTCAGAAAAATCAAGTATTTCAGGCGTCTCACAGATACACATGTTGGTCCCCCAAAACACAAAATTTCCTTTCTTTCCCTAGAACAACGGTTTTCAAGATTGATTTAGGGCCAGGTTCATTAGCACCCTCTGGGAACTTGTTACAAATTCAAAATCTTGAGTCGCACACCTGTTACCTCAGACTCTAGGGTTGGGTCCAGCAATGCTTTCCAAGCCTTTAGGTGATTCTGAACCACCAGTCCAGCCTGGCTCATCACTTACGTGAGGCAAGGACCAAAATTGCTGGAGGTTAACTCTGCTCATGGTAGGTGTTTGGAATATGATGAATAATGAATGGCCTGCATGTTTTCCTAGAAAACTCTGAATTTACTTTTTTTTTTTTTAATTAAAGGTAGCTTTTGGGGTCTGGGGAGATGGCTCAGTAGATCAGGCACTTGCCCTATAAGTGTGAAGAATTTGGTTTCCAGAATCCATTTAAAAGCTATAAAAACTGAGCAAGTGTGGCATCTATTTGTCATTCCAGCATTCAGAAGACAAAGATGGGGAACCCCCCAGGGCAAAGCTAGCTAGCAGAGCCAATTGGGGAGCTCTGGGTTCACTCAGGAGGCCTTGCACCAATAATAAAAATGTTTGAAGAAGACACTCAGTGTCAGCTTCAGGCCTCCTGTGCACATGCACCCCTCCCTCCACACTCGTGAACACACACATATCCACACCCCTCCCATACACATACAAAAACAAACCAACTGCCTGTTGAAAATTTTTAGAAACAGACAAAACTGTTTTTTGCATCTATCTTGAGGTATGGAGTTGCCCACCTTGGCACAGTGGGCCTTTTAAACAAGGTAACTCTTGGGGGAAGAAGGAGAGCACTCATACTTTGGTTGATATATCCCAACACACTGGGCTTACTTTCAAGGTGTGAGTGGCCCAATCTTGTTTTGAAAATAAATCACTAGAGAATGCCAAATGTACTTGTAGATAGTGGGGAGAGGGGAGACTGAGTCCTGCCTTAGATCACTTCCAACAATGCTAGTTACTCTCTGTGCTTTGAGAACTGCTTGGGAAGCCGTACCACAAGAGAACTGCTTCCACACCACCCTCAATGGCCATGCCAAAGCTGTACCAGTTTACCTACCAACCCTGACTAGATGACGTGATTTTTAATGTTAGTTTACTCGCTCTGTGTCCTTGAGAAAGCACTTTCAATAATTTCTCAGAGCTATGAAATGATGGCGATGGGAATCCAATCGTGTCCTCTGTCCACTTCTCAACAGTAAGACATATCAAGAAGTGTTCCTATAAGAGCTGTCGGTAGGCTGCCTACATGATCTAAATTCTAAGAACAACATGGGAAAAAAACTGAATCTTAAGAGCATGGAGGAGGGCAATCTAGCCCCTCATGGCCCTCTAGTGCCATGAGTCCGTTTCCAGCTGCCTACTTCTCTTGGAGGCAATCTAGCCCCTCATGGCACTCCAGTGCCATGAGTCTGTTTCTTGTTCCTTGCTCCTCATGAATTCCATGCCTAGGCACTGTGAGTTCTCATGGGCTCCCTAGCCCCTCATGGCACTCTAGTGCCATGAGCTCTGTTTCATTTCTGCTTCTCATGGAGGCACTCTAGCTCCTCATGGCACTCCACGTCTGGAGTCCGTGAGTTCCAACCTTTCTCTTTACTAATAAATTCTACCTTAATTCTCAAGAAAAAAAAAAAAAAAAAAAAAAAGAGCATGAGGAAATCAGCTTCACATAGATGGGCACCTGAAATCCTGTAGGGGTCTAACTGCTGCTGCCCAACTGAGGCCTATTCAAGACAAAGATTTCTAAATATGTATTAAGCCCAAGTCTCTACTTAACCACTAACTAGAAACTGAGGAGACAGTATATTAAAGACTAAAAATACCTCCATTTGGAAACAGCTCATTGTAAAAGGGGCTGTGAGTGACAATTATTGAATAATTAAGAGTATGACTAAGATGAATATGCATTCATTCACTAAAATCTCATATTCAAAAAAAGTTAGAAAGGCAGAACAGTATGACACATGACTGCCATGCTTGCTTCGCATGTCAGGTGTTCCCTGACACCAAGACGAGATCACCCCCTAGCGCAGCTCCCACAGCATGAACCACAATCCGAAATTATTTATAGGCATTTCTACAATCCTCTGTTTCTTCCTGTATCCTGTAAACTCTGTGAGGGCAGGGCTGATATCCTGCAATCACCGCAGCTTCAGCAACTAGGTCAGTATATTCTTCTTGGACACATAAATGAGAAAAGAGAAACCCCTCCAAAGAGACTACAAAGCTAGAATGAAGTGGACAGAAAAGGTAGAAAAAAAGGGAAGGGGATCAGGATAAGCCAAAGGAAAAAGTGTCATGGCAGAGTGATCATAAAAACACAAAATAAGAAAAAGAATAAGGTCTATCTCCGGGCTTGGGGAAGTGAGAAGCATTACAAAAGCTATCTCACTAGGCACGGGGGACTAATCAAACAGGCTGGATCAAGAAGTGGGGTAGGGGGTGGAGAGACGGATGAAGCACTGGCTCCCTCAAGTCTGACCACCTGAGTTTGGATCTGCAGGTCTCACACAAGGGCCTGGTGTAATCCATGAACACCCATGGGCAATGGGAGATGGAGGAATGGGAGATAGAGGCCCAAGAATCTTTAGGCATCCATAGTGTCCAAGGGCCAGGAAACGGGCACATGGTGGCCTTTTCTTTTCTCCTGTGAAGGGGGTGACAGAGGGTAATGGCAGAGCATTCTCAATGTAGGAAATTCTAAATTCTAAATATGGGAGAAAGTTTTACTGGAACAAGAAAGCTCTGCTTCAAGACCCAAATTGATTTATACATTTATAGAAGCATCTAGAAGTTTTCTATTTAAAGAGGAGAGGGAAAACTCTACAAATTTAATTTCTGAAATGGTAGCTCTCTAACCTCTCTAATTCTAGTAATAGTTCCTGAATATTAATAAACAAAAATATTTTCTTTCAATTGTTACACTATTGTACTTAAAGGTTAATACACCTTTTTTTTCTGTAATTGCATATTCCAATTCCTGCCACAGTAATGTAGGGTCTTGAGTTAGTGTTGTCATTGCCAGTGTTAGGTGGGTGAGCTGTATTAGTCATTGAAGATAAAGACCTCACTGCTGACATGGTCCGAGAATTTTATATTTCCAGCGCCTTTATTAACAACATGGGTAAGCTTTATTAGCTGGTTTTCTACTTTATAGCTGTGTTCTTATTTAATTTACAAGGCAATAAAAATGAAAAGAGCAACTGGAAACCTATATGGCTTTTCAATAAAGAAATTATTTTAATGCTGGGCATGGTGGCTCATAACTACAATGATAGCACTCAGGAGGGTAGGGAAGGACTGTGGTGAGTTCAAATCCAGCCTGGGCTACCTATGAAACTGTCTCGAAAACAAAACAAAACATTATTTTAGTAACCTCAGGGATATCGTGGCTAAAAACATTTTACCTGCAGAAACAAATTCATTTCAGTTTTATTGGTGATACATTCTCAGTAAATGCACGGAAATAAGTAAGGGCCATCATGTTTTTGCTACTAACCATTGCTCATGCTGGGGAAGATCTGTTTATCTTTCATACTAGGATCTGTTGGAAGTAAATTTTATCAGGTTTGATATAACTAAGTAATACTTTCTATTGTATGAAAAGTTAATATTTTGTTTATTTCGGAGAGTGTAGGCATGAGTGTGTGCTGCTGTGTGCGTGTATGTAGATGTCAGAGGACAACTTTTGGAAGTCATTTACCTCCTTCCTTCCGTGAGGGCTCTGGGGATCGAACTGGGAGTGACCAGATTTGCCCCCAGATGCCTTTACCCACAGAGCCATTTCACTGGCTCCTCCTGGAGGCCACCACTGGCAACAGTCCAGAAGTCATACTTAAAAGAGTACACTTGGTACACTTTGCAATTTTTCAAAACTGCTTTTATTTTTCTAATAGTCACAACTGTAATTTATCAAAGGGACCTAATAGTATTAACAATTGTGCTTTCTGTTGTTTTATACAGACAGAAACAGAAGTTGAACACTGTCATAGTTAAGCACAGGTGTCAACTTGACTCTTGAGGGTTTGAGCTCTGGGCACAGGTGTAGAGAGTTGATGGTTGAGTTAAGCCCAGAGCAAACCTGAAGGAGATTGTCTAGCTGCTGGGGAAGACCCAGCCCATGGTGAGTGGGATTAGGCCCTGGATAAATCAAGAGCTGGTTGAGAGAGTTGGCATCCTTCTATATACTTGGCCAGACATGCTGTTCTGGCAAGTAAGGATTGTCCATCTCTCAGCCGTTATGGTGGCCAGTTCCCTTGGCCCTAGTATTGGTGTATGCTCTCTGTCCAGTTGGACTATGAACTGTAACCGGACTATCCTAAGAAAGTAAACTCCTTGTTCCCTTAAGCTGTGTGATGGTCATTTATCAGCAACCATGCAGGCAAACTGCAACAGAATTTGGTACCCAGGAAGTGGGGTGTTGCTGATAAATCTGACCATGTAGATTTTGTGGCTTTTGAACGGTTCTGCTGGACAAAGTTGGAAATGCTGGAGAATTTTCACTTTGTGGATTTACAAATACCGTTCTTCAGAGTTTAGTGGGCCAATTGCTGAGAGAAATTGTTTGGGCCCAATTTGTGATGAGGAGAACAAGGACTTTGTTAAGCTGAACTTAAAGATGATGGACTGGTTTGCTTGACAAAGGAGAGCTGTGTTGGCAGCCTTGAAGGTTTGGATGTGCAAAGGGCAGGCAGCAGAATATCTGCTGCTGTTGGACAAATGAGTATCAGTAAAGGAAAACCTAGTGACTTGCACTGAGACGTTGGAAGATGTGAAAACCACCGTATGGCAAGTTCCTGGTTTGGAAGCTCAGATTCCTTCAGGGGCTTAAAGCCCAAGTTAAAGCTGTTTCTTGCCCTTTGCAAGTTTGGTTGCCTAGAAGAGAGGCTTTTCCAGCATCAGCGCATTGAAGTTTGTGCAGCTGTGGCTCCAGTGGACTAAGCTGCATTTCAACCTTGCTCCGGAATCTGGCCGCGTCCCTCAGGTGATACTGGTTTTCGTGCACTACTGAAGGGTTCATGGAGAGCAGCAAAAACTTGGCACCAAGTGGCAGGCATAGAGTTCCTGCAAGAGATGGTGAAGCTTAAAGCTGCAGAAGAGAACCCAGAGTTGTGTCTGAGATGCCAGAACTGTGGGACTGCTGCTGAGGACAACTGCGAGTGGAGATTCAGCCTGGTTCAGAGGAACTCTGCTCTTAAACAACTTCGAGTTGCAAACAGGGACTGGGAATGCCTCGAATCTTTGAGCCGCCTTGATTACGTGATGAGCAGCAGAAGATGGATTGAGCCGCCTTGATTACGTGATGAGCAGCAGAAGATGGACATTGAAGTACAGGATGTGGTGATTTGCTGGACTTTGATCTTTTTAATGTTTTCTTGAACATTTTAAATTTGTCCATGGAATGTATTTATTTATATTATAACATTTGGGGGGACAAGGAAAGGTTACAGTTTAAAAGTGCTATTGTTTTTGTGTCAAGTTGACAAGGGGTGGAATGTCATAGTTAAGCACAGGTGTCAACTTGACTCGAGGGTTTGAGCTCTGGGCACAGGTATAGAGAGTTGATGGTTGAGTTAAGCCCAGAGGAAACCTGAAGGAGATTGTCTGGCTGCTGGGGAAGACCCAGCCCATGGTGGGTGGGATTAAGCCCTGGATAAATCACAGAGAGCTGGTTGAGAGAGTTGGCATCCTTCTGTATACTTGGCCAGACATGCTGGTCTGGTATTTTTTAAAAAGATTTATTTTGTGTGTGTGTGTGTGTGTGTGTGTGTGTGTGTCTGCATCACAAGGCACTATATGTGCCTGTGGAGGTCCAGGGGTGACTTCAGGAATCACCCTGGATTGTTCTACCTCATTTTTGCTTTGCTCTAGAGTTTCCCAGGCTCTGCTTTCCAGAATCAGAAGTATAGGCCGCTGCCATTTCTACCTAGAGTTTTCATGTGGGATCCGAGATCCATCCAGGACCCAAACTTAGGACCTTCTGCTTGTGAGGCAGAGGTTTAACCCCTGAGCCTTCTCTCTGGCTCGGAATACGTAATTTTAACCCCAACACAGATCATTTAGCATGAGTCGCTGTAATTACCTTATTGCAAAATGGGTGAAGGTACAGCAATTAACTAATGTATGAAGTACAATGGTTTCACACCCAGAAGCACAGACAGCCGAGCTCTACTATATGCCTTTACCTATTCATCTCCCATTCTCAAATTAACAACCTTATTTCAGAGATGAGAAAATTTGGATTTTGGAAGTCTAAGTTATACAAAAATCACGAAACCAGTAAAGTAACAGAGCTGAGCTCTTCCATTTTGAATTTGTATTAAGTCAGTAACTCTCCTCTCTTCTTTGAGTCATTCCTGGCCACATGATCAGTCAGGGTGTTGTTTATACACAAGCCACACGTCCTGATCACTGACTCCCTGACTGCTTCTATTGCCAGGGCTACTACAGTGCTCAGTGCTGGGGGAGATCTGTTTATCTTCAATACTAAGGAGATACTGTAACTCTGGAGATCTTAACTGCTGAGGGCTAGGAAAGGAAGAAGCTGCGGGAAGCAGGCAGAGCCAGGGACTGGGTTTCTAGGCAGACCAGTCATGCTTTTAGGGAACCTCCCTCAGCCAAGATGTATGAACCCACAGAGTCTGCATATTTCCTTTCACTGCCTAGTACTGCCTGAAAAACAGCCAAATGAGGATTTCGTTTGGATCTCATTTCAATTTTGAATGCACACATAGAGCACCCAAGAATCTATCAAAATGCAGATTCTGATTGAATTGGTCTGCAGAGATACCTGAGAAACTGCATTTCCAATGTGTTTCCAGATGAAGTGGATGCCACTGGTCTGTGGACCACATGAAAGTGTCTAATCTTTATTCTCTGCATGCCTAGCATGCCTACTCATTTAGGGGAGATCTCTTCATGTGTTGCGGTGGGGGGCACAAATTGAAAAATACCTATTACTCTGCTACCTGCTATTCCCTTATTCGCAGCTGGATGAGGCATGACCATGTGGCTCAGGTCTGACCAAACAAAGATGTCTTTCTGGGACCATGATCTCTGAGATGTAAGGACAGTGCAGAGAAACTTCTCTGCTCTGGCGACAGTCTGACATCAGATACACTGGTGACAGCTTGCTTGGCCACTGGGTTCAGGATCATGTGTGCAGCACCGTGGGAACATCTGTTCACTCACATGGGCTATCCACTGTGCCCAGCTCACAAGTTCTTTCTGTAGCTATTTGCTATGAGGTGTCCCTGCTTTCCTCATCCAACTAGAGTGAGGGGGTAAAGTCAAATGCTCTATAAAGTGAGGTTTAAAGGTGTGTTGGGGAGGAGAAATGGCTCAGGTGTTAAATAAAGCCTTTACTTCGAAAGCAAAAGGACATGAATTCAGATCCCCAGATCTCATCTAAAAATGCTGACGGGAAATGGTGGCAGACTGTAGAGATGGTGGCCCTGGGAGATGGAGCCTGGGAAACCCCAGAGCAAAGCAATAAGAAGGAAGAGCAATCCAGGAAAATTCCCCTTATCACCCTTGAGCCTTCAGAGGCATACACAGTGCCCTGTTGTACACACACACACACACACATACACACACACGTACGTACGTATACACACACATCAATCAATCAATAATTTTTAAAAATCAGACACTGTTCACAACAGGAGTCAGAAGACATCTTCCAGAAAGGGCCAAGGAGTAAGTGTTTTAGGTTTTCTGCTCCACGAGGTTTTGGTCATAGCTACTCAACTCCATTGTGGTAGGACAGAAGTAGCCATAAAAATGATGGAGCTATTATAACCCAATGACATTTCATGAGCCCTGAAATGTGAATTAAATATAGCTTTCAGGTATCATGAAATCTTTTGATGTTTTCAACCACGTAAAACTGTAAGTCATTTTTTTAAGCAGTAGGCTGGCCACCCAGACACAGGCTGTTTACAGACCCAAACTCCCAAGCAGGAATGTCTCCACCCAATGTATGCCATGTTATTATTTGAGTTTAACATGTTCCTTACAGGTCTGTGTACTTGTTGTGCTTGAATACTTGGTCACCAGCTGGTGGCACTGTTTTAAGGGTTCTGGATCCTTTGGGACATGGGGCTTAGCTTATGGGTATAGATGACTAAGGATGCTAGGGCCTGGCCCTGCTTCCTGTCCCTTTTTCTACTTCCTGATCTTCCAAGAGTTGCACAAGTGGGACTGCAGGCCCCTTCCCTATGGATGGAGCTGCCCCCCACGCCTTTCCCACTACCATGGACTGCTGTCTCCCGAAATGAAGCGGCAAAATAAATTCTTCCTCCCTGAAATGGTTTTTGTCAGATATTCTGTGACATCAACAAGAAAAGTAGCTACCTGTTGTACACTGTTCCCTAAACCACATATGCCATTTTTGCCCTTTTTTTCATCTGAAAAGATTTATTGAGCATAACACAGTTCTATATACTAGGTGACCTAGACCTGCTGCTTTGAAACATTGATCTTTTAACCAGGCATGAGGACAAACACCTGTAATCCCAAGGGTGAAACAGGAAGACCATAAATTTGAGGTCAGTCTCGACTACAACTTGAGCTCCAGGTAGTGATGGGCTGCACAGAGGGATTGTCTCAAAAAGCAAAACAACAAAAGCTCAAACGACAAAAATTGTCTTTCTTACTAACATCTTGGTAGGTTAGCTCTCATATAAACTGAGAAGTGCACACAGAATATCAAATGAACGGTCTACCTTCTGGAACATCAATAGTTTTAAAAGGTAATTAGCACAAGTAGGAGTGAATCATTTTAACAAGTTGTTGTGGGAGAGCTGACATGATATGTCAAGAGGCCATTTTTGTGCACTGCCACTGCGATGCTGTCTGTTTATGGATCATGATGTTTCCATTATCTAAGTCTAGACACACCTCAGGAATATCAGTTGGGTCAGAAGTTAGCTTAGCTACTTGCTGGGCTAAAACAGATATCGCTCCAGCGTGCTCATCTGACAGAGTTACCACGGCAGCCCAGGTTAAGTCCTTGTGAATCTGTACACAGGATCTAACAATAGATGGATTCTTCATTGTGTCTTCCAAGTGCTGCTCCAGGTTGGCCTCTATCCCACCTACAGTCTCCCCGGCCCAGGACCCCCCATTCTTGTCTTTTTAAAGATACCTGGAAGTCATTCTGACAAATGAAGAAGACTGGACCCACTTAGCCCAGACTTTAGATCATATCTTGCTTCCTGGAACTTGAAATCCTACCACTTCCATTTCCAGAGTGATGGGGTTTGTGTGTGCCCTGCCATGCCTGATAAATATTTTGATTTCTATAGAAATCAATGGCCACATTTTAAAAGATGAGCAGTGCACTAACTATACCAGTTAAAAATCTCCCTAGCAGGCACTATAATAGGAAACAAAGTTTTTTTTTTTTTGTTTTTTTTGTTTTTTTTTTAAAAGGAATCTGGGCTGGAGAGAGGGCTCAGAGTTTAAGACTCTGTCTTGCAAGCAGAAGGTCCTGAGTTCAGAACCCAGGTTCCAGGTAAAAATCCCAGGTGGAAACGGCAGTGGTGCCTTTGAGAAGTGGGGCCTTACTGTGACATTTTAGGTGGCTGGAAATATGCACCTTACAGGGGATTGTGGGTGTTCAGTGATACTCTCCTTTCTCTGTTCCGGAGCTGCCTTAAGGTCAGTAGCTTTGATCCGTCACACATTATGACCGTGATGTGCGGTGCCACCACAGGCCCCAGGCAACACGGCCCACTGGTCACAGTCTGAAGCCTCTGAAGCAGGCCAAAATGTAAGCCTTTTCTCTTTGCAAGGTTGTCTGTTTCAGATATTTCATACAGTAAAAGAAATCTGACTAAAATGAATATTCAGTGTGTGTCTTTTCTAGTCACTAGAAATATGTTATGGCAAATAAGATGAAGACTTTTCCTTTATCTTTCTTTCTGAAGCTATTCTAGCTATTTCCAAACATTCCATTCAGGGAAAACTCAAAAATGTCAAGAAAACAGTCCTCTCCATGTATTTCTCTCGTCAATCAAGTTTCTAATTACACAGCCCCAAAGAAAGATAATCCCTACTAAGCAGAGGTTGGGTGGCAGGGAGGACACTCTATGAACTGACAGATGCTGATGGCTGCCCCACGTTATGTCTTTTGGGAGCTAGAATAGTTCCTCGTGGTACCCAAACCACATGGAGGAACTTCTAGCTTTCTTGCATGTCCTTCACTCAAATACAGCGTAGCTAGCAGGCCCAGAAGTGAAGAGCACCGGCACACAAGAAAAAGACAGCTGAACGCATCGCTATGCCACTGAAGAGGACTCGCCACTGGGTGGAGCCTTAATTGTACCTCAATAACTAATCTTCGTTTGGTTTGTAACCCCACATTGGCAGCACAGCCCTATTGTTCCTACTAGCTGGAATCTTCAGGGAGTAGCTTCCTTTTCTAGTTTAGTCTCTATTCCTTCCAGATTCTCTTACAAGGGATGAAGGAGGGTTATCAGTCTCTCTGAAAGATAAGTCCATGTTCTTAACCAAAGAACTTTCCAACTATATAACCTTATTTGGAAAACTGTCTTTGTTGATATAATTAAGAATCTTGGGATGAGACTATTCTAGGTCTACAGTGGATCCAATGCCAGTTGCCCTTATAAGAGAAAGGCATAAGGTCTGACACAGGCAGAAGAGAGGGCCATGCAAAGAGACAGAGTGATGCAACTGTAAGTGAAGGATGGCCAAGACTTCTGCAACACAAAGAAGCTTGGAGACATGCTAGAGACACTACCTTCTTTAGAATCCCCTGAGGAA
This sequence comes from Typhlomys cinereus, assembly GCA_023101885.1. Classification (NCBI taxonomy): domain Eukaryota; kingdom Metazoa; phylum Chordata; class Mammalia; order Rodentia; family Platacanthomyidae; genus Typhlomys; species Typhlomys cinereus. The sequence continues at coordinate 3,839,262 of JALPQD010000172.1, read as the reverse complement.
ATCAACTCTGCAATCACATTGGTTTGGGACTTCTGGCCTCTAGGACTCTAAAGAACTAATACCTTTTCTTTTAAGATTGTTTTAAGACACCAAAAGCATGTAATTCATGACAGGAATCTAGTACATGGTATGAATGAGAGCAAGTAGCAAAAAGAAGTGATAAAGATCTTTAATTCTGAATTCACCAGAACGAGCATGTTATAAGATACGTGATCACAGGGTTGCTAGGATAAGCTCATTGAAAACATGGCCACTTGTGTAGTACTCCTAACTCCATAATTGGAGAGATTGTCTTTGTATATTGTTAAAAGTGGTATTTTTTTCTGGGAAAACTAAGTCTTCCTATAAACAAGTCTAGTTTCTATTCATGGCTCGAATTTTAGCAAGTACTTCTACATGCGAGGCAGTGGACAAGCAACTTGAGTAGACTATATTTTGTAACATCTACAGCAATCTGGGAGATAAATTTCGTCCCTATTTGACAGATGAAGACACCGACAAGCAAGTCACGTAGGGCCTCATTTGACTGGGATGTTATACTTGATGGCAAAGGCAGGCCTTCGGTGCTTTGAATGAGTTTCACAGTTCCTGCTCTTAGTAGCTACACTGACTTTCTTCTAGTATCTTCCAGAGTGCACACTGATGGATAAATAACAGAAAATACAGGTTGTTAAGGGAGGCAACAACTGTCAGGGAGGAAGGAAAACAGAAAACACAAATGCGAAGACTTTGAGACACTCAAGATGAATCAGGCATTGTGTTTCAAGAAGCCAAGAAGCATGTATTTCAGTTCTTCAAGTTTGGTTGTTCTCGCTCTAGTCTACAGCCATCCTTAACTGGCCGCGAAGTTTGCAAATACTTGGGCTTGGATAGAGAGGAACAGATGATAACAAACCCAGTGTGTTCCCTGCCGATGGTTCAACGGCATTCTTCTTGTGTGTGCAGGACGGCACACTGCTTGTGGTGACTCACAGGCAGAGTGGGAGGGAAGTCTGAGGCACTGCCTAGAAGCAGCCCTTCTGTTTAAACAAGCCCACCAACAAAGCAAACAACAAGCAATTCAAATCTTCCCTCTCCAAAAACTTCAGTTGGAATTCCCAGATATTAGTGAGAACTGTTAAGTATTGTAAACGAGTTTTAATGCACAATCAGGTTCTCTTTCACTTAATCTAAGGAAACGTTTTTTTCCTTTTGAACTTCTCTATTGTGATTGTGTGGCCTTTGAACAGCAAGTTTAGTGAGTGCTTAATTTGCATCCTCACATTGCTGTATGGACTTTATTTCCATGTGTTTTTCACAAACTGGGCTGCTAGAAATCTCGACCTTTCTTCATTGTATACTCCTACATTTGCATACAACTTTCTTATTCACTCTATTAAACATTCTGTTTTTTACATTTTCAGTAAAAATAAGAATGAAAGCATTCTTTTACTTCTTCATATTAAAGGGATTTGAGGCTTGATCTTCAAAAGTCTTCATTAAATAACTTGGGACTGAGCTAGTCCTTCTCTCAAGACACCATGGAACAGGTAAGGGCCATGGTACACAGAGATGATAGTCATGCACCCTGTAGCTTCTGGGGAAGTTCTAAATTTCATGCAAGTCTTTGTTTACTTAGGAGAAAAACAGAGGGGGAGGGAGACCAGGTGCACGTATAGAGACTAGAGGATAATTTCCAGAAGGTGGTTTTCTCCCTCTACCATGTGGACTCTGGGAATAAATTCAGGTGCTCCTATGTGCCTAGAGAACCTTTTTGCTGTCCCAATTCCTCTTCTTAAGTAAGGCGATTTTATAGGTATATTACCTAATGTGCTCTCATTTCCCATTCATGCATAATTTTTTATATAAATTAATTCTCAGAAAATATTATCATAGGCCTTTTAAGAACAGTCTTGGCAGGACTGCCATGTTCAAGAACTTAACTGCATTGATGTCCACTTCTATAACACCTGCACAATGATTAGCCTATCAATATTTCACCATGGATAAGGAGAGAGCTCAGCAAATACTATACTTCCCTAAAAGACTATTTAAGGCTATTGCTAGATAGAAGGGGAACTCTTTACTCAATGATTTACCCAGTAATAAGTCATCCATGTCCCAGCAAGTATTCAGGCACTCTTTAGAACAGGCACCTGAGATGAAACCCAATGGGCCATACCTACAAAAAGACATGAAAGGCAGGAAGAAAGCTGGCTGGAAAAGAGAAAATATGAAGTGGCACAGAAGCAGGGACAGGGAGAGTGGTAAGGGGTGAAAACACATAAATTCATTGTATTTATGCATGAAAGTGTTAAAGGATAAAACAACAGTTACCAGGGGAAAAAAAAAGAATAGTCTTGGGCTAGAGAGATGACTCAGCAGGTAAATGCTTGCAAACTTGGTGATCTGAGCTTAATTCCTAGGCCCCACATGGCTGAAGGCAAAAACTGATTTCTGAAAGTTGTCCTCTGACACATATGGTCTTTGATATATGTGTATTTATTTTCTCTCTTTCTTTTACATATACACACACACTCTCTCTCAATAAATAAACAAATAAATGATTTTTCAAAAAAATACAAATAGTTGATTTATTGAATTAAAATTATGCTATATATAAAACAGCAATCTGTACAGAGGACAAATGAATGATTGAAAAGAGAAAAATACTTCATCCAATTTTGAAGAAAATTTGGATTATCTAAAACAAAAGAGGATGAAAATAGTTTCAGAGTAGTAAAGGTGACAATGGATGTTCATGTTTTGCAAATATTACTTTATAATTTTATACTGTAATAAATGTTTTTTAACAATAATCATGATACATATGCAATACACACTTTAACAGGTTAAGGGACAGAGGTCAGTAATCACAATCACCAGAGAGGCTGAAGAAGGAGATCGAAACTTCAAGGTCTACTTGGACCCTTAATGAAACCCTATCTAAAAATTTAAGAATTATGTAAAGGGCTGGAGATGTAGCTTAGTGTTAGGGTGCTCATATATCCTAGGCTTTAAGTACAACTCCCAGCACCATAAAATAAATCAATGAATATACAAATAGATAGATAACAATGAAGTTTAGTAGAAGCTGTTCCTCCTTGCTTTTGGTAAATTTTCTCTAATAGACATCCAGCATATAACTGTTGAATCTATACCTAAGACAACTTCTGCATTGGTACATATCCTGAATAGCAAGTCTGACTTGGGAGGAGATAAAATAGCTTCAGGTTTGGTTTTGTGACCTTAGATGGGAGTGGGCATGACTTCAAAGACTGTTTTTTAGTGAAAACTTAAAGGATGAATATGATGTACCTAAGTGTGGAATAATGTGAGCAGAGGTGGTCATGGGATTAACAAGCAGTGTTGACAGACACTCAGGTTAGGAAGTGCCATGCTTTCTTTGAATATGGCGAATCAACTGCAAGGGAATGCTAAATCCCTTAGAAAGAATGTGATAATATTGGTCTTTAGAATATGTTCAGTGTAAAATTTTGTAATGGTATAAGAACCAACTGTAATTTAAAGACAAATCTAAATACATTTTCCTACTTTATTAATAGACACGGGCTGTTTATTATGAACATTTTACAATTAATATATTTAATTAGCATTAGGCTAGCAAAGGTAAAATTAGAATTCGAGACCTTATGATAAGAACGCTTTAATGCAACTCTGCTAGGAAGCTCTCTTTCTCATTTTTATTTTAGTTGTTTTTCTGAGACAGAGTTTTGCTGTGTGACCCTCACTGGCCTCACAGCTGCTTCCTACTTCAGACTCTGGAGCGCTGGGATTACGGGCATACACCACTAAGCCAAATTGTATTTTTCTGAGACACAGAATGCAATGATGGGATCAGAATAGTTTATGTTTACTAGCTTAGGCTAACCTACAACTCATGATGTCCTGCCTCAGCCTCCTGAGTGCTAGGATTACAGTGGTGTGCTCCCATGCCCAGTATCCCTTCAAATCTTTAGCCCTATTACTTCTCAAAACATTTTTCTAGTATTTCCCAGGGCACAATAGCAGAAGGGATCATCTCATACCAATGACCTTTCCTTATCTATAGGAACTCTACCATTCGGCTTGGGAAATACATTTCCTTACACTTCTACTGTTTCTAAGGGTACACTACTAATAAGATGTTTGTAGATGTTTAAATGTCAAGATAAAAAGACATTATGGTTATTCTGCACAGATTTAGGTAAAAATTTTTTAAAAAACAACCCAACTTTTCATTAGAAAGCTCTGAGGCCTTCTGCATTAGGTTAATCTCAAATACCTAGATGTCTATCAAGGAAACCAATGCTAAGGCCTGATGGTTTCACTTTCTGGAACAGCTAATGCTTCAGTGATGTAAGAATACCCTCAGCACTTCTTCACAATAGTTATGACTGTGACTATCATTAGATTCAGGCCTAGAGAAATCTAAATGAAGCAGTTCATACTGCTGACAAGGTGAGTTCTGCTGGGGCGTGATTCTGCACAGCAGAGTAAACTGCAGTCCCATGCCTCTCTGTGGCTCCTCCAAACAGCAGCAGATATATACTAGTATCAAATAACACAACAGTGGTAATGTTTAGGACAGAGATAAAGGCAAAACGAAAGGAATATATTCTTAGAAGAAAAGTAGCTTTACTATAAAATAAAGATACTCTTACGACTATATGAGGATAACTCCATGATGTTTACTTTCTTTGTTGCATATTACCTTAAAATCAAAATCATATCAGTTTCAGCAGGAAGAAATAAGCTAACTGATTCAAAGGATGACATTTTGTATATAATTAACAAAATGTAAGCTATATTACTAGATCTCAGGGTGCAACTCATTGGTAGGATACATGTTTAGCATCATCGCAAAGCCTATTCAATCTCCTGCACAAAAAAATAGCAAAAAGACTAACAGACTGTAACTTTTCGTGTAATATTTGATTATGCACAAAATTTATCAATTTTTAAAATCGTTAATTATTCAAACTTCATATAACTTTAGTAAGCAAATTAATATTGGAGGAAAAAAAGAGAATGATTCAGAAAGAAATGTTCTGGGGGTCATGTGTTCCCTCTGCCACCATGTTTTTCAGTCATGAAAGTTTGGGATGAATGGAAAAAATAATGAATATTTCTATGGATACAGGCATTTGAAATGCCCAAGATGCCAGTGAAACATTCTTCCAAGTTCAACCCAAAAGCCACTCCCCTCTGCAATTACACCAGTAGCCACTGGCCTCTGTACATCCCCCGCATACATTTTCCAGACTCTGGTATCCACTGTTCTCTTCCTCCAACTTGAATTTCTTTTTCTGAGTTCTCACAACTGAGGGGACCCTCTACTACATACAATGCATATCTACAGCAGTGTGCACTCCACCCCCACCCCCATGTGGACACACTGCTATATAGTTGCATCTCTCTCTCTCTCTCTCTCTCTCTCACACACACACACACACTAAAGATTGAATCCAGGGCCCCTGGCATTTAAGCTAGGTATATTCCTTAGCATTAACAAATATACAAAATCATAGAATTTAATTTTTATCATGTGTATGTTTGTATTGAATGTGCGTATATGAATGTGTATTTGCAAGTTGGTGGGCATAAGTGTGCTTGCACATATGAGTACACATGCTTATGGAGACCCAAGGGTGATACCCAGAGTCAATCTCAATCACTCTTCCACCCTTACTGTTTGGAGGTTGGGTCTCTTAACCCAGAACTCCTAGAAAGGCCTAGTCTGGCTATCCAGTTTGCTCTGCAGAGTGAGTCCTAGGCTCTGACTTTGGGCGCTGGAATTACAGACAGATTGCACACCCTCCAAATACTTTTCTTAGGATCTGAGATGCAAACTCTGGCTCTTTTGCTTGCACAATAAGCACTCTAAGCACCAGCTTTCTCCCTGACTTGTTAAAATTTTTAACAAACGAAAGAGGGGAATCATCTAGATTATTTCATCTGACTTTTTACAAAAAAAGATTAAGTCATGGAGAGCACAAATGCTGTAAATAGTAGTAGATAAGCAGATGATAGAGGCTGATGATCTATAATGGAAACTACGATTCCTGATCAGAACTCTTTCTTTGACAGAAGGTCACTGTCACTCTGTAGGCAAAATCAGAAGTACTGAGTTCCAGTTAACCACTAATCATGCTTCTGTAGACTGATGATTCTGTCAAGAACATTCTTCAGTAAGTCCCAAGAGTTTCTAAAGGACGGGGAAATTGGTGCAAAAGTGGCCAGTAAAGCAACTCAGCTAGTAACCCGAGTTTGATCCACAGAATAAAACTGTCCTTTGTTCCTCTGTCCTCTACACACGCTCACGGTAACATTTCTCTCTCTCTCTCTCTCTCTTTTCTCTCTCTCTCTCAAAATATTCAAAATTAAGGAATCTTCAATGTCTCAGAATGTCAGGAGCTGGACTTCAATAAGATACGTGAAAATTTACAGGTTGGAGAGAAGGCTCAGGGGTTAAGACTGTCTGGCAAGCAGAAGGTCCTGAGTTCGGATCCCATGTAAAGGTCCCACGTAAAAACTCTAGGCGGAAACAGCGGCAGTCTACAATTCTGGCTCTGGAGCCTGGGAAATCCCAGAGAGAAACAAGAAGGAGGTAGAAACAATCCAGGATGATTCTTGAAATCACCCTTAATCCTCCACAGGGACACACAGTGCCCTCTGAGACAGACAGACAGACAGACGGACAGACGCACACACACACAGAGTAAATAAATAAAATGTAAAAAAGATATATGAAAATTCAGATAAAACAGCTTCCATATGTTACTGGAATGAGTATAATATATCTTATTTTTCACTTTGCAATCAAAGTCTTCAAAATTTTTTTAAAAGATGTATTTTATATTACATTAAGATGATGACAGATTTTATGACAACATTTAGGTAGTTTTAAAACACAACCAACAAAGAATAAAAAAAAATTGCCTGAGAAGGAAGGGCTCTAGCTGCTTAGGTCAAGGTGTATCTGCTCTTTATCATGACACTGCACAGAGATAGGAACTTAATATGGGTTCCAGCTGAATTTGACATTCTCTTTCCTTCGCACCCTCTATCTGACCTGTCAGTAACCTTACCTGCATCCCGTCCTTAATATATCTTACTCTAAATGCTCCAACCATCTGCACTACTACAACTTGTTGGAGTAGCTCAACCTGTATGATAGACTATGGGCAATGCCTCATCTTGAGACATCCTGACTATTCCACACTATATCCAGATTGATCTCTCAGCAGAAATCTAAAAGATTCTGACCTTGATTAAACCCTTCAATAAATTCTCATATTGAAAAATAATTCCAATGTCCTTACCTTAATCAGATCTAAATAAATCTGCTACTTTGGAACCATCTCCTTCCATTTCTTACTTGACGACTCCATGCAGCCTCACCAGCCTTTCTGTTACCCAGCCAAGCACAGTCCTCTGAGTCAGGATATTCAACATTAGTCCTTTTCCTAACTTAAATCTACCAGTCATTCAATCTAATTCAGAGGCCCAAGTGCTTTTTTTTTTTTTCTGGACTATACAGCAAAACTAAGAACCTAGTCACTATTATGTTATATATTTATCAAATATATACATATATATATTCAAAGTATTTTTAGTATCAAAATTTGCCTTATTATGGTGCTTGTTGTCTTCCTCCAGCTCCTAAAATATGAACAGTGCTTGAGGGCAGAGCTGTTTCACTCCAGCATCAGACTTCAAACAATGCCTGGAGCCCAACAGGTACATTAGAAAGCGTGTTTACTGCCTAGCTATACCACATTTCATAACTTATATTCATTCTTTCAAAACACATATACCTTGAAATGCAATTAAGTGTCCACGTTTTACAGGTATTTCCTAACTATTTAAACAAAATACTTCTGTTTTAGAAAGGGTTTCAACAAGCGGGGAACATTTTTAGCTTCTCTTGTGGCATTCATCACCAGACCAAGAAACTGTCCTCTACAAATAAAAAGCACTTCATTGCTAAAACTTTAAATTCAGTATAAAAAAATACAACCAATTCTGAAGTGAACTGTAAAGTGCAAATATTTCTTTACACTTTAAGTCCAAATGTTTACAGGCTTGAGACAGTCACCAACTCATTCCCATCTGAATTCAAGCATGCAGACGTGTGCCACTCAACCCTAGCCTAACAGCAGAAACATCCTGGAACTTATCTCCAACCCCCTCAATTTCTCTTTTCTTTCTCTGAACAGATAAATCTCTTAAGATAGCTGTCTGCTTCCTCCTGATCCACTTACCTTTAGCCCATTCCAAACTGACATCAGTACTCAGCAATTCTTTCCTAAAAATGCTCTTTACCAAGACCATCAATGACATCTACATTGTCAAATCTAAAGGACAGATACTTCCTGTCCTCATCTTACTGAGATTCAAGAAGCTATTTCATACAGCTAAAAATTCTCTCCTTTGAAACATTTTCTTCCTTTGCCACATCATCTATTGCTTTCCTCTGTCTACCTGACAATACTCCTTGGAGGTATTGGTGTATCTTTTAAATCTCCTAATATAGTTCACTGCAATGTTAGTATTAAGATATGATGACCATAGAACTATAAAATCATCAAGAAAACTACTTATTCTTACAGGAATATTAAGGCACCAATTCATATATCACATCATCGTTATAAACCAAATGACAATACCTATTTTTATCATGAGAAGTTTAGAAAAATACTAACAGGATGATACTTCTGAGGGATAAACTGATAATGAGAAAGCTATTAAATAACTAGTACAACACTCCTTCTAGAAACTAAGTAAGTGATACTAACTTCTCAAAAACATGGAAGGAAAAGAATAAGAGGCTAATCTCAAACAAGGCAAAGAAAATAAATCAGTAGAAAAGAGCATTTATGACCAAACATAGGTTCCATGAAAATTACCATACTACATAAAAATGCAGCAATGCAGTAAAGTATAATTACATATGTACATCTATCAAGAATAATATATAATTTACAAATTATGAGATACAGAAAAGTTAGATTCTGAAAGTTACTATGATTAAGAAAAGCTTACTGAGGGAGATGAAGTCTTTGTTGTATTTTCATTGTTAAGATTATTGCAGTGCTGGGAATCATAGCTGCATACATGCTAGGCAAGTGTTCTACCATTGAACTACAAGCCCACATTTGGGTTAAGTTTTAAGAGATAGGCAGGTAAAACATATATAAGAAGGGGAAAGGAAGCAGGCAGGATGTCATATGCCTGCAGTCCCAGAAGTGGGAGCTGTGGCAGGAGATCATAAGGCCAGCCTGTGTTTTTTTTTTTTTTAAAGAAGGAAGGAAGAGAGGGAGGGAGGGAGTAAGAAGGGAAAGAAAGGAGGGAAGGATTGCAAATTACAAATGCAATATAAGAACTAAGAACCAAGAGACAGGATTGGGTAAAACACTTGAGTGTAACAGGAAAAGGATGCACTTCTATAATACAAAATGAAGTACATGCTCCATTTTTTTTTCATAGTTAGAGCTGGAACATTAGAGGTCATAAGGACAGAGCAAAAGAATGCAATGATAACATATGGAGAAGACTACAATAAATTACACAAGGAAGTAGTAAATCTTTGTAAGCTTGGCCAAGAGCCTGGATTAAAACAGAGAAACTGGATTTAGAGAAGTCAGTGAGGGCACATAGCAGTGAGGCTTGGAGTAAGATGAGGCAGCAGGTATTTAAGAGCATCATTAGTTGTATGGCTGATCATATTAGCTGTGGTGTACATGTGAAATAAGAAAATTTCCAAGATTTTTTTGAAATTGCAATTAGGAATCTCTCTAGACTCTGAATTTCAAGTGTCTCCACAGGGAGGGGGAGGGGGGAACTAACCCTGCAAAGATAGGGACAGTGGCATATGCCTTCAATTCCAGTCCTCAGGAAGCTGAGGATTTGAGACCAGCCTGGGGTTCAAAGACTTATCTCAACAAATAAATGAAAGACATTCCACGAGAATAGTTAGAGGCCCCCATGGTGGTTCATATCTAATCCTAACACTAGAGAAGCTGAGGCAGGAGATTCAAGGGTTCAAGGCCAGCCTGGGCTACATAGCAAGAATTTATCTCAACAACAAAAGGAATTGAGGAGTGTATTTAGATGTTTAGTAGTTTAGAAAGAGCTATCTAAAAATAAGTTGGGGGTATAAAAAACAACAGGTCATGCTATTCTAAAATCACGGGCCTGTTACAGCCAGATAAAAACCTCTTATGATAGCAGTATATTAAAATAACATTTTTTGCTTAAAAGTGAGCGAAAACAATCATACTCTGCTCAGGGAAACACAGAGATGGGAAGATAGGACAAAAAAGAAAAATGTGCTACAATGCTGTAACTCGACTCCATAGGCAATTAAGCAATGTACCGAGTACCAGATATGTAGTACTCGCTTTTAAGTTGTCAGTTAGAGAGGTCATAAAGGCCCCCCAAAAAGTATAGGCTTTTGGCATTGCTCTTGGCTGTCCTCCAGAAGCTGACAGTAAGACCCTATTGCTGAAGATGCAGCACATGTTCATAGCAGGACATGGATAACAAACACCAGAGGATGCTTGTCATAATTAGGCACAGGTGTCAACTTGATGTTCAGGGTTTGAACTCTGGGTACATTTGTAAAGAATTAATGGTTGAGTTAAGCCCAGGGCAAACCTGCAGGAGATTGTCTAGCTGATGAGGAAGGTCCAGCCCATGGTGGGTGGGACTAAGGCTCTGGAATAAAATACCGAGAGCTGATTGAGAAAGTTGGCATCCTTGTGTACACTTAGCCAGACATGCTGATCTGGTAAGTAAGGATCATCTCTCTCTCACCCATTATGTAGTGATGGTGTGGCCAATTCCCTCAGCCCGGATGTTGACGTGAGCTCTCCTGTCAAGCTGGACTGAGAACTGTAATCAGATAATCATAAGAGACAATAAACTCCTTGTTTCCTTAAGCCATTTGATGGTCATTTTTCAGCAACCATGCAGGCGAGCTGCAACAATGCTGCTTTGGAAACTTTCTCATTGCTGGACAGTTTTCAAAGTATTGGAAAGTACCACACAAATTCTAGGGGAGAAAAGCAAACAACAGTCTCATTAATCTATGAAAGCTGCTGGTACAATAACAACCACCATGGCAAGAGGTGACCATCAGTGTAATAGTGGTATGAAAGTCAAAGGAGGGGGGGACAACCAACAGCTTTCTGCCTGAACTTAAGACCCACCTTTTATCAGGGATCACATTTCCGGTATTGTAAACAGAACAAGAA